>VDFB02255673.1:0-24715 GCA_007258455.2 Sequoia sempervirens
TGTTTGCTTGGACCCCGATAGTCTGTAAGACAATAAAACTTCACCAAGACCTTATCCTGAATACTCTTAGCTTGGCCGATAAATATCCACATGCATTGGTCAGTGAGACACGACCCATTTGGTGAGACCACATACCAAATACAATTTTGTTTGGCGAGAGTGTGTCCATGTCGCTAGTTGATGAGACATAAATGAGTTTAGCCAGAAACTCATTTTGTTGTCTTTCTCCCCATAGAAGGATCCCTCTGTCCAGAGACAACATGCAATGTCTTCTTTGAAAAGAGCTTGTAGATGAAATCAATTGATGTGACATCAAAAGGCGATCTTGTCGATAGGCAACCTGACGGTATTTTAACCCGAGAATGCATTATGGGTCCGCGGAGACCCTAATAATCTCATGCCGATATGGACTATAATGTGAAGTACTCAAACTTAGGTGGATTTTATGGGACAAATATGGGCAAAATATGAGCAGAATGTTATGAAGAGAAGCCATGTGCATATGGTGATGATTATTTTGGAAACTTAGGGGATAAAAACTTGTGAAATTACGAGGAATTTTACGGTTCTAACTCCATGTGGGTGGTGAGGGATCGAAGCAAGGAATCCTTTTGGCACAACTCCTAGAATGGACTTGAGCCCCTATATAGAATTCCAGATATGGAAGAATCAATCTAGGTGTCAATTGAGCACTATGGTTAGTACATTCAAGGATATGTAAGAATGAGGAAAGACAAGGGAAGAATTGAATATGCTTGGAAAGATTTTGCATGCTTGAAGACTGATAAATGCGTAGTTATTTTTGTTGAATTGGGAAAAAGGAAACTTCTATTAATAGGTGAAGTGGAAACCATCAAATTTTGTGCAACAAGCTTGGGAGAGTACACATAAAATTTAGGTTATGAGACTATTAGGAAAATCACTATTGATGTGAGTTGCCCTTCAAAGCTTTGTTGAGGGAATTTTGTGATCCCAAAAGTGGGGAAATTTTCTTGGACTACATTTCATGAAAGAATATTAATAGAGGATAGGTTACAAAGAATCAACATTTTGGGGCCTCATAGGTGTGTCTTATGTTGGGGTAATGGGGAAATGGCTCATCATATTTTGTTGCAGTATGAGGTGGCACAAGCATATTATAGCTTCTTCTAATCTAAAATAGATTGGAAAGGCCCCATTCTAAATATTTTAATCAAAAAATTTAGGTCATGGAAAATATTGGGGAAAGGCTCTGTAATTCAAGACTATGGATGGAGGTACTAGCCATGATAGTATGGCATATATGGAAGGAGAGGAATGCGAGTATTTTTAGTGACAAGAAAAAACATTTTCCTAGAGTATTGGTCAAAATTGAGAGAGGGATTAGCGAGCATTTTAATGCCATTGCTAAATGTAAGAGGTATAAAATTGTATCGGCTTGAGACCAAAGCATGATAAAAAATTGACCCTTAATAGATCTACCAAAATGAGGCTTGCTAAATAATAAGAAAGGGAGGGGGAAACCAAAATAGTTGTTACCCCCCAAAGGCAAGTTGAAACTAAACTTCAAAGAGGCCTTAAGGGGAAATCCTAGGCCATCAAGGGCTAGATTTGTCCTTAGAGATGTGGATGGTAAACTTTTTTATGTGGCTTCTAAAAGGCTTTCAATTAGAACCAATAATGAGGCAGAATGTGTAGCTCTATATGAGGGTTTGAAGTTTTGTGTTAACAATAATAAGTAGCCAATTGATATCGAGGGGGATTCTCAAATTTTCATACAAGAAGTAGCATAAAAAAAGGCATCGAATTAGGGGCTAAACTTGTGGATTACAAAAATTAACGTCTTACTAAAACAATTAGGGGATTACAATATAACTCATGTTTTTAGGGAGGTCAATGGGGTGGCCAACATCCTGTCAAAGGATGGTATCAATCAAAAGGTTAAAATGATGTTTTTGAACTCTCCTCGATGTTGGAAAGGATTGGACATTGCTTTAGAAATGGATACAAAACAAACATTGGAAGGATATTTTCAAATTGGTATAGTCACGATAGGACACTTGCGTGAAGTAGCAAGTGATCCATAGGCCTGAGAAGGCACAAAAAATATTCCCAGGGAGATTTATAAGAAGCCATAAAATATTTACACACTACCACAAGTTCCTCTCAATTATTTATTCCACGACATCCTTTGGATGGTATGTAATCAACGACTTGAGTCACCTCATTGCAATCGATAAAATGCATCAGTGATTGTCATTGCCCAGGGTTCTACTTACATGGAAGGATTCTTAGAGAACTAAGAAGAATTGATTTTGTCTTAAATCACTATCAAATGAGAAATAAGGGTTAAATGAGCTTAGTAGTGTGAGACAAAGGAGTGATGGAGGTGTTAGTAGTGTGTAGGTGTGCTAGGATGGTGGTGGGCCATGAGAAAAGGGAGGTTATGTTGATGGAAACTTATAATGCACAGGTGGAAAAACTATTTAAAACCAATTCTCTAGAGACCAAGGAGGTGATAAAGTAGATCCTAAATGAGCATAGGTTGAAAGGCGAGAACATACATGATGATACACTCATGGGTATTTTCCTTGCTAACATAGTGCATTCGACTAGGAAGAAGTAGGTGACCATGGAGATGGCCTAGTTTCTAAAGGATGTTTTACATCAATGCAACCTTCAAAGCCATTTCTTCCTTCAAAATAAATCATTGAAACAGGGGATAGTGTGTGATGTGGTGGATGTGGTTCAGGCAAGGAGCAAAAAGGAAGTGGGTGAGGTTGTTGAAAAATCTAAGGAGTCTTTTTTCTCCAAATAACTTGAAATATTTTTGAACCATGTAATAGAAAATAGGAATTTCCTTTCAGATATGCAGGTCAGTAAGATGGTTGAACTAGGCTCAGGAATGATAAGTTTGTATTCAACTTCACCTTGAAAGGTTTTATGTAGTTTATGGGATTTCATGTAAACTTTCTTTTTATTCAATGAAAGAGTGCTACCCCTCTCTAATAGCTATTTTCCTATATATATATATATTATATATATATATAATATAAATTAAATGCATATGTCCACTCTCCCTAAAGAATAGATAGGACTAGTTTTTACAACTGAAACCATAATTGAAAAAGATAGAAAACGAGAAGTAGAATTGAAATTCTACCCTAATGGTTTGATAGATACATGATCTCCATAAACTGTCATGTCATGGATAATGTTGACTCCTTCCTCTTTTCATCTTATTCGATGATTTGGTGACTCACAATTGACCATTTCAATGATCTCCTTCATTACTTCCTATTGGATTCCAGTTGTGTTTATGGTTTGTCCTTGATGACAAAATCCCTAATCCTTATGATTTACAATGGAACTTCTTTCATGTCTCTTGGATTTTACAAAAAGTTATTTGTTATGTTTAAATTTCAAGATGGTGATAAGAATTCTGGTTCAAGCTATGAATACTATTTCTGTGTCTAACAAAACTTGTAAGTTGGTATTCTTTGTCAGGATGGTTCTCTTTGCATTTCACAGGCTTTCACATATCGACATGAGTATGGCAGGCTCTCCTCGATCCACTTTGAAATGTCTAATTTTCCTATCGGCAAGACATTT
Organism: Sequoia sempervirens; assembly: GCA_007258455.2. Classification (NCBI taxonomy): domain Eukaryota; kingdom Viridiplantae; phylum Streptophyta; class Pinopsida; order Cupressales; family Cupressaceae; genus Sequoia; species Sequoia sempervirens. The sequence continues at coordinate 3,592 of VDFB02255673.1, forward strand.
CTAATGTTATGTCAATTGAATTTAACATTCTGGTAGCTTTCGGTGTAACATTGTTTGTTGTCTCAGCAACAGTAGTTATTTCAGCATAAGTTAAATTAGTCGGTATGTGGTCTCAGCGATATTGGTTTGTCTTACCGACTGACACAAGAAAGAATCTCTATCGGCATGAGCTTGGCCATTGGGCTAAGGTCATAGCGAAAAGGTTATGTCTCTTCGACTAATGCATGTGGATGTATTTCAACAAGAGTGTTGTAATTGGCATATGGCCTCTCGAAAGACATATTGTCTTATAGACCATGTTCAAAAAGGGTCTTATCGGCAAAATTTTTTCTTCAATATAATGTCATAATGAACCCTATGGGTCTTGCCGATGGAAAATATTAAGGGCTCTCAGTGAAACATATTGTGTTTGATATAATATCTCTCCGACTGTGGAAAGTCATGATGAAGGTGAATGAAAGGCTTTCAGCGAAAGGTTGGTAAAGTCTTAGTGACTCAGAGTGAATAAAATCTTTCGGTGAAACTTAATGTATTCTATGAAACGTCTTCCTGACAACATGAGGTTACAGTGACAATGTTAAAATAAGATAGAAGGCTCATCAATAAGAAAAACCATTTGTCACAATGACCAATGTGTATCATGTGGAGTAACGGTAAAACATGGAGTAGTCTATATAGTGTCTCCCCGACTATGTATAGTCTCAACGACTTGGAAATGATAAAGGCCTTCGGCATAGGTGTTGAATTGTCATGACGACAATGTGTATCGAATGTCTTTCAGAATGACAATTTTTTTTCTCCAAGAGCTCTCCCCGAAAGTTGTCTATTACAATGACTGTGAATGAAACTAAAAGGGCATCTCGATAAGAAGTTTCCTCATGTCTCAGCAAAAGAATGTTTTACTAAGGAAGACCATCGGCATAGCATGTTGTATTCGATATATATTCTCTCTCTCTGGTGGTTCTTGGTGAAAGCGACAACCATAAGGTTGTCTGGAAACATTAGAGTTGCCTATGGCATAACGTGTCATCATTTGAATTAAAAAGATTAGGGTAAACTTTCTGAGTTTATTCTCTTAAGCTGGGTATCAAACCCTAACCTGGCTGCCATCATGAATGTTTACGTTTCTATTGTTGCTGACTATAACAGCTTCTACAGAGGTCTATGGAAGGTTTGTTTGATGCGCCTCTCTGGTTGGATGCTCGATAGTGGTTGATGGAGCCATGGGAGTTATAGATTTTTCTGAGAAACAATCTCACAAGTTTCAGAAGCTAGGTGAAACGACTCTTGTTTTGGTTGGTTGTTCTACCGTTACTTCTGCAATCTGTTGCTGATCTGGCATTTATAAATAGGAGCAAAAAACTAAGTTTTTTATTCAACTATTATTGTAATTATGAGATTATCATTCTTGGGAAATATGAAAAAGTATGATAAAACTCTGCAATAAAAATCTGAATAAAAATGCAGAGATTGTAAATTTCTTTTCTATGAGGTATTTTAGGGATTCAATTGAATCTTTAAGGTATTATGTAGACGAGAAAGTAGAAAGATATGTGCTTAACTAAAAATAGAGAAATGCTCTGAATCATTACTATTGTTCAAAACATAATTTGAGGGGTTGGTACTCCTTGAGATAGATATCTCTAAATGAGGGGTTGATGCTCCTTGAGTGGGTGCTCAAAAATCAGCCTATAAGGCATTGTGAATAGTTGATTAAAAGATTAAGCCTGGAAGGCATTTAGGGAGTGGTTTTTATGCCCCAGGAGGGTTTTCCACTCAGCAAAATAGTGTGCCTCTTTTTTCTTTTGTGTTCTCTCTGGTTTATTATGCTGTTGTTGTTTCAGTTCACTATTGAGTCATTATTTTTCCCAATTCTGTTTATGAATGATTACATTCAACTCATGAATGGTCTAATCAAAATGATATTGAGATCAAATCTGAGCTGTGTGTTTAAATATTTTAAAATTTAGTCAAATAGTTAAGACATTGATTCACTCCCCCTCTCAGTGTCATTTTAACTCCAACAATTGGTATCAGAGCATAGGGTCCTCTGATAGGTTTTAAATTACCTTGGATTGTTCTTGGTCTTGGAGTTTGTTTTTAATGGCACATTCTCAAGAAGGTGCTTCTATAACCAGAGCTCCATTATTTGATGGAACAGATTATGTGTTATGGAGAATAAGAATGTAAGCTTTTCTTATTTCTTTTGATGTTGATGTTTGGAGCATTGTTTTAGAAGATTATAATGTACCTGCCACTATTCCCACTAATGCTGCTGAGAAAAAGAAGTATGAAACAAATGCTAGAGCTAAGAATTCCATCTTGTGTGGATTAACTAAAGATGTGTTCATTAAAGTCATGCATTGCAAATCTGCTCATGGAATCTTGGAAAAAATTGAAACTATATATCAAGGGAATGAGAAAGTCAAACTGTCAAAAATCATTACTCTCAAACATCAGTTTGAGGAGTTGAAAATGAAGGATGATGAGAAAGTGGCTGAATATTTCCTAAGAGTTGATGAAGTTGTCAATAGAATGAAAGGTCTAGGTCAAGAGGTTAATGAATTTGATGTGGTCACAAAAGTTGTTAGGTCCCTACCATCCAAATTTGAATCTAAGGCTTCAGCCCTAGAAGAAAAGAAACACTTTGATAAACTTACCTTAGACAACTTGCAAGGAATACTTACTGCCTATGAAATGAGAACTAGCAAAAACAATTCAACAGGAAAAGAAACTGCCTTTAACTCTAAAAAGAAAGAAAAAGTCGATGTCAGTGAATCAGAGTTGCCTGATTCTAAAGAATCTCATTTTGTTAGAAGATTTAAAAAGGGATCGGGAAAATATAAGGGAAAACTTCCCTTTAAATGTTTTAACTGTAGAAAAATAGGTCACTTTGCTGCAAAGTGTCCCTATGATGATCAAATCTATGACAACGAGACAACTGAAATATAGCCTAAGAAGAAGGCTTTCAAACCTAAATGAAACTTCAATTTTAAAAAGAAGAAAAGTCTGTTTAGTAGGGATGAATCTGATATTGAATCTGAAGACTCATCAGCTGATGAAGTTGAAACTTTGTTCATGGTTGAATTTACTCTACAAAATGATTCTAACACCTTTGACACTGAAGAAGGTGAAGTAGATCTTGAAAGTGAGTTGAAATGTGCTCTTCAAGAGGTCAGAAAACTTAAAAAACAAGTTCTTACTCAAGAACATAAACCAGATCAAGAATTGGTCTCTCTGAAAACTCAGCTTGAAGAAGCTAAAAGAGTTGAAGTCTGCCTTAGAGAGACTGTAAGCTGCAAAGATCATGAAATTCAAAAATTGGAACAAGAAGTAGTCCTTCTTAGGAAGGAAATTGAAAAATATGAAAGCACTCTAAAACTGAATGAGATGCTCAGCAAGCAAAAGGTGTATAAAGATAAAACTGGTGTTGGTTTTGAAAAGGGTGAATGCTCAACTGACAAAGCAAAACAAAACCCCTCTTCTGAAGTAAAAAATTCAGGTTCAAATCTCTCAGAATCTGGTAAGGATCATGGTAAGTTTTTTAAAGGTAATAGACCTTCATACAATGTTAATTCTTTTTTCTATGGTTATTGCTTTTTCTACAGCAAATTTGGTCATAAGGTGAGCACTTGTAGGCTTATGAATTCTAGAATACCCAAGTTTGGTCTTAGACAACACCATGGTTTTGTTAGACAAATCAGATGTTTTAAATGCAATACTCTAGGACATTCTGTCAAACAGTGCAGAACTAATCTGCATTCTAAATAGCAGAAAATTAAAAAGGTTTGAAAACCTAAGACTGTCAACAACATTGAACAAACTATGTTGGTTCAAACTACTTTTCATTCAAAGAAAAAGGATTTATGGGTCTTGGATAGTGGATGTTCTAACCATATGACTGGCGATAAGGACAAGTTTATAAAACTTTAAGATTATGTAGGTGGATATGTTAAGTTTGGTGATAACTCTAGTATTCAAATTAAAGGTAGAGGTTCACTTCTTCTGAATGAAGACACTCCTATCTATAATGTGTACTATGTGGAAGGTCTCAAACACAATCTTCTAAGTGTTAGTCAAATCTATGATAGTGGTTATCATGTTCTTTTCACTTCGCAGGGATGTGAGATTAAGAACAAGCTTGGAAAGGTTGTTGCAGCTGGAAGGAGGACAAAAGGAAATGTGTACAATCTCCTTGACTCATCTTACAATGACAATATTCAAAGTATGTATACAATAGATAGGCCAAGGCCGGGAACAACAAAGTCTATTGTTGAATCAGCAAGCCCTAAAAATGAAAATGCAAGTCCTGAAAAGGTTGCATCAAATGATCCTTCGAAAACTCTAGCTATATATCACCCCAAAGATTAGATTATTGGGGATAAAAATGTAGGAGTTCAAACTAGAAGAAAGGCTGCAAAATTTGATGAAAAGGCACAAATTGCTTTCTGTCTAGTTACTTAGTTTGAGCCTAAAAACTTTAATGAAGCTCTCACAGACTCATGTTGGCTTAATGCTATGCAGGAAGAAATTGATCAGATTGAGAAAAATCATACTTGGGAGTTAGTCCCAAGACCAGATGACAAGAATGTCATTAGAGGCAAATGGATATATAGAAATAAGGTTAATGAAAATGGTAATGTTATTCGCAACAAAGCAAGATTTGTATGCAAAGGCTATGCTCAACAAGAAGGTATTGATTTTGGTGAAACCTTTGTACCTATTGCTAGACTAGAATCTATCAGAATATTCTTGGCTTATTTTGTTTACAAAAACTTTACTATTTATCAAATGGATGTCAAAACTACTTTTTTGAATGGCTATTTAGATGAAGAGGTCTATGTTGAACAGCCTGAAGGATTTATATGCAAAGATAGTCCTAACCATGTTTACAGGTTGAAAAAGGCTCTCTATGGCTTAAAACAAGCACCTAGAGCTTGGTACTCTAGGCTGGACAGTCATTTAATTTCTAATGGCTTTGTTAGAGGAGGTGTAGATAGTAATCTTTATGTTAAAACTGAAGGTTCTGATATTTTAGTTGTTGAAATTTACGTTGATGATACTATCTTTGGCTGCAATAATGTCACTATGAGTAAAAAGTTCTCTCAGTTAATGGAATCTGAGTTTGAAATGTCAATGTTAGGAGAATTAAATTTCTTTTTGGGTCTTCAAATCTCTCAATGTGAGACTGGAATATTTCTTTCTCAATCCAAATATGCTAGAGAGATGCTTACAAAATTTAAAATGGATGAATGTCATCCTGTTAGCACTCCAATGGCTACTGGATGCAAACTTACTAAAATTGATGATTCTCCTGATTCAAATCAAATGGAATACAGATCAATGATCGGCAGTCTCTTATATTTAACTACCTCTAGACCTGACATTATGCAGGCGGTTTGCACTGTTGCACGTTTTCAGGCATCACCTAAAGAATCTCATGTTACTGTTGTTAAACGGATCTTTAGATACATTCAGGGCACTCTTGATTATGGTCTTTGGTATCCTAGGAACAATGATTTCTCTTTGATTACTTATATTGATGCTGACTGGGCTGATTATTTGGATGATAGGAAAAGCACCAGTGGTGCTGCATTCTTTCTTGGTGATCATTTAGTGGCATGGAACAACAAGAAACAAGTATCTGTTTCTCTTTCTACTGCTGAAGCAGAATACATTGCTACCACTTCATGTTATACTCAAGTACTGTGGATGAGTCAGACTCTTTCAGATATGGGTATTAATGTTTCTAAACCTGTTTCCATTCTTTGTGATAACACTAGTGCGATAAATATATCAAAAAATCCTGTCATGCACTCTCAAACTAAACATATTGCTATTAAGTTTCATTTTCTGTGAGAAAAGGTTTTGGCTAATGAAGTCTGCTTACAGTTTGTTGGATCTCAAGATTAGGTGGCTGACATTTTCACTAAGCCCTTAGCAAAAGAGCTATTTGAAAGGCTGAGACTTCGATTGGGAGTTATCTCTCAATCATTACTTCACTGAATCTCCAAGCTACTGCTTAGGGGGAGCAAGTTAAATATTTTCATTCTCTTACTGCTCTCCTATAATCTTGGTTGCTGCTCTTCTATTTTTTTTGCAGCTGTTTCTCATGATATTTTGGTTGGCTTCTCAGTTGTGTTTCATGGCAATTGCACGATCTTCTCTTCTACTCTTTGTCATTGAGGCAAAAAGGGGGAGAGTCATTTGTGTTTTTCCATCAAGGACAAAGGGGGAGTTTGTTGGATTCCAGTTGTGTTTATGGTTTGTCCTTGATGACAAAATCCCTAATCCTTATGATTTACAATGGCACTTCTTTGATGTCTCTTGGCTTTTACAGAAAGTTATTTGTTATGTTTAAATTTCAAGATGGTGATAAGAATTCTGGTTCAAGCTATGAATACTAGTTCTATGTCTGACAAAACTTGTAAGTTGGTATTCTTTGTCAGGATGGTTCTCTTTGCATTTCACAGGCTTTCACATATCGGCATGAGTATGGTAGGGTCTCCTCGATCCACTTTGAAATGTCTGAGTTGCCTATCGGCAAGACATTTCTAATGTTATGTCGATTGAATTTAACATTCTGGCAGCTTTCGGCGTAACATTGTTTGTTGTCTCAGTGACAATAGTTATATTGGCATAAGTTAAATCAGTCGGTATGTGGTCTCAATGATATTGGTTTGTCACACCGACCGACACAGGAAAGAATCTCTATCGGCATGAGCTTGGCCGTCGGGCTGAGGTCATAGCGAAAAGGTTATGTCTATCCGACTAATGCATGTGGATGTCTTTCGACAGGAGTGTTGTAATCGGCATATGGTCTCTCTGAAGACATATTGTCTTACCGACTGTGTTCAAAAAGGGTCTTATTGGAATTTTTTTTTCTTCGGTATAATGTCATAACGAACCTTGTAGGTCTCGCTGATGGAAAATATTAAGGGCTCTCGGTGAAACATATTGTGTTCGATATAATATCTCTCCGACTGTGGAAAGTCATGGCAAAGGCGAATGAAAGGCTTTCAGCGAAAGCATTAGGTTACAGTGACAGTGTTAAAACAAGATAGAAGGCTCGTCGATAAGAAAAACCATTTGTCACAGCGACCAATGTGTATCATGTGGAGTTACGGTGAAACATGGAGCAGTCTATATAGTGTCTCCCCAACTATGTATAGTCTTGGCGACTTGGAAATGATAAAGGCCTTTGACATAGGTGTTGAATTGTCACAGTGACAATGTGTATCGAATGTCTTTCAGAATGACAAAGTTTGTTCTCCAAGAGGTCTCCTCGAAAGTTGTCTGTTACAGCGATTGTGAATGAAACTAAAAGGGCATCTCGGTAAGAAGTTTCCTCATGTCTCAATGAAAGAATGTTTTACTAAGGAAGACCATCAGCGTAGCATGTTGTATTCGATATATCTTCTCTCTGACTTTGGTGGTTCTTGGCGAAAGCGACAACCATAAGGTTGTCTAGCAACGTTAGAGTTGCCTACGGCATAACGTGTCATCATTTGAATTGAAAAGATTAGGGAAAACTTTTTGAGTTTATTCTCTTAAGCTGGGTATCGAACCCTAACCTGGCCACCATCATGAATGTTTACGTTTCTATTGTTGCTGACTGTAACGACTTCTACAGAGGTCTATGGAAGGTTTGTTTGATGCGCCTCTCTGGTTGGATGCTCGATAGTGGTTGATGGAGCCATGGGAGTTACAGATTTGTCTGAGAAACAATCTCACAAGTTTCAGAAGCTGGGTGAAATGGCTCTTGTTTTGGTTGGTTGTTCTGTCGTTACTTCTGCAGTCTGTTACTTTTTTGGCATTTATAAATAGGAGCAGAAAACTAAGTTTTCTGTTCGGCTGTTATTGTAATTCTGAGATTATCATTCTTGGGCTGTATGAAAATGTATGATAAAACTCTGCAATAAAAATTTGAATAAAAATGCAGAGATTGTAAATTTCTTTTCTATGAGGTATTTTAGGGATTTAGTTATTGAATCTTTAAGGTATTCTGTAGACGATAAAATAGAGAGATATGTGCTTAACTGAAAATAGAGAAATCCTCTGAATCATTACTATTGTTCAAAACATAATTCAAGGGGTTGGTACTCCTTGAGAGAGATATCTCTAAATGAGGGGTTGATGCTCCTTGAGTGGGTGCTCAAAAATTAGCCTATAAGGCATTGTGAACAGTTGATTAAAAGATTAAGCCTGGAAGGAATTTAGGGAGTGGTTTTTATACCCCAAGAGGGTTTTCCACTCGGAAAAATATTGTGCCTCTTTGTTCTTCTATGTTCTCTCTGGTTTATTATGCTATTGTTGGTTCAGTTCACTGTTGAGTCATTATTTTTCTCAATTCTGTTTATGAAAGATTACATTCAACTCATGAATGCTCTAATCAGAATGATATTGAGATCAAATCTGAGCTGTGTGTTTAGATATTTTAAAATTCAGTCAAATAGTTAAGACACTGATTCACCCCCCCCTCTCAGTGTCATTTTAACTCCAACACTTCCTCGTACTATCATGTTTTTAGCAGTATTTTGGACTCTCCCTTGCAATTTGCTTGTGATCCTTTTACTACAAGTTGGGTACTCTAGTTGTTGTAGGCTACAGTTCTTTTGGATATAATAGGTTAGCTTCATATAAAGTATACACATCATTAACAACCATGAATTAAACACATAACCATATTGAATTTTTCATGAACATTCACACAATTATCCATGAAAACATCATCATATCATAATTATATTTCCACATTAAAGTCTAGTTTAGGATGCATAAAATATATAAAAGATGTCTAAGGTTTATGAATGTCTATGAAATAAGCAGCTTGAAATGTTAAAAGAAAAACTAAATGGAAGAAAACTAGCTATTATCTAGGCCCATCATTCCCCCAACTAGAGTATTTTCTTGTCCTCAAGCAACTTTTAAGGTCAAAGGTTATACCGCAAAGCTATTTCCTTGAAATCTGCTATAATATCAACTCCCTTTTGTCTATCTCAAATAGTAGCCTCGATAACATGAAAGCTTTAACAACCTGATATTCTTTGTTGTTTCCTCTTCCCCATGCTTATTTCCTATCCAATGTGGTACTAGATATAAGAGAATAGATGGATGAATGGTAATTGGAAACCATCTAAGTCCATTATCTCTTGCAATGTCTATGTATTTATGAGATCTTCTAACAATGGCTACAAAATTATATAGGGAGTGTGGCTCCTTTTTCTTCAACTCATGGTTTAGCTCTTCCCATATCTTTTGTGCAAACTTAAATGTTTGATAGATAGGTCTTGTAGCTAGTTTCTTCATTCTAATATAATAATTTTCTCTGATACTCATTACCTTTCTTCCTAAACCTTTGCAATATAGAAGTTATGACCATTATTCTATGACTACATTTGGATCCTTTGATTCTTTTTAGAGCTGCAAAGCAATAGATTTTTCCTTTTCATTATATTCTTGTAAAAAAATTCCCCTTTGTTGTTCATTCCTGATATAGGAGGCCAAAGCTCTGATTTGTAGGTCTCCCACAAATATTAGTGGATTTCATTCAGTTTCATTTGAGAGAACAAAGTTATGCAAGTAAAACTCACATGACTGGTCTTGCATATCTAGTGTAGAATCAAAGAAGGTATCTAAAAACACAAATTTCTTATTCATGGAAATTGGTAAATCACTAATTAATTGACTAAATTGAAAAAAAAAAAACTTTTCCTACAAAAATAATGCATAGAACCTGGTAGGTGTTATGCATTTTAGCAACTAAGCAACTTTATCTACTATCTCTCCAATTCTCACTTTTATTCTTTTCACTTCTATCTCTTATTGTTCAAGTGCTCTGGTGTTTTAGATATTAGTTCAACTTTTTCTTTCTCCCAATATTTTTTTGTTAGAGAATTCTTGGATTCTCTTCCATAATTCCATGCCCAAGGTTACCATAGTTGGCCCAAAAGGGGTTTTGGCATGAGGAATTGGTCCTTGAGATATAGGTTCTTTGTTACCTAGCTCAACCATAGCAAGTCGTGCAAGGATCTCCAATTTGGACCCATTCTCAAATTTATATAGCTTTTCCTCTAATTCTTTGATCTTTGCATCCCTTTTACTATCCCTCTACTAATGTGGCCTTACCAATTCTTCTAATTTCTTTATTCTCTCCATGGATTCCTACAATTCTTTACCAATATTCATTTCTTCTATGAAAAGTTCTTCATCATTTTCTAGGAACTATTCATCCCTCATTGTCCTGGTATATTTACAACCATCTAAATTATGGCCCTTAGGGGACCTCCTCATTTTCTTTGCTACAAAAACATCCTCTGAATCAGATTTAGAGGTACATGTATAGTACCAAGATTGTGCAAGCGGCGTATTTATATTTCCAATAGAATATTTCCCTTTAATTTTGAGTCTATTTCAACCATCACAACATCCTCCTCTTCTTACCTTTTAATTGAACCTCTCATGGCCCCCTTTCTCTTTAGGTGATGTGACCACCTCTTAGGTTGTTTGGATCTCTTCTACCCTTTTGTAGGTGTAGAAGTATGTCCATCTTTTCTTTTCTTGGATTTTTGTGTTTTCTATAAATAGAGGTTTCTTCCTTGTCCCCTACTATAGGTTGCTTAAGAAAGGCTACAGGATGAGTTTCTTGCAATCCCTTCTCCTCTAGCTCTCCTATTTTTTAGTTAGGTGAGGTAGTAGGGGAGTTAGGGGGCACTTCCCTTTCTGATACAACATGTTTCTCTACTATTTTTTGAATAAAAAGTTCTTCAAGGATACTATTGATATTGTTACAATTAAGGAAACTTTCCCAAGAGACATTTGGAAATTGAGTCCTAAGTTTCCTTTCTATCAATAATGTGACCAATAGAAAATGATATAATACTATATTATTCCTTTTCCTTTTATACTTAGATGCCATTCTTTTTAGAAAATTATACAAGAAATATGGGACATTCACACACCCACCATGATGAAGATGACTCGATATTTTAAAATGAATTGTATACAACAAATATTGTCTTCCATCACATGTTAAATACTTAACTATGTAAGAATAAAATAAAGCCTAGATCCAAGGTAAAGATAATCATTTAGTACCTTGAGAGCAAGAGTCCAAGTTTTCTCCTCGTTGCCTGAATTCATTCTTGGTAAGAATAGAATCTTCTCTAATTGGAAACTCTTATCCTTCCCATTGAAATCTAGATACTTTAGAAATGGTGGCAACAAATTATTGTGTCATGACCTCATTGAACTCTATGAGTTTCAATAAATACTCCAACCAACCAACTTGTTGAAAAATGATCAATACCAACCTATCTTCTAATAGTTGGGTATGTGTTGTTAGTTCTCTATGAATAATGTCACCACCCATGATAATGTTATGTTGTTCTAGAGTTCCTTTATTTTGCTTTGTTCTTGTTCAATTTATATCTGTCACTCCAACTACACCACCTCCATTATGTAGGTATGTTATAAACTCTCAATTCAGTTGCCTCAAATCCTTTTTCTCTCCTTTGATCTTGTGTTGTTTGAAAATGGAGGAAAATAAAATGGAAAAAAGCTTGTAGAGATTTTTTGAAAATCATGAAAATAAAGAATACCCTTCTCCCCAACTAAAGATACTAAGTGTCCACACTTAGTGGTATGGTTTTGGTGGAGGGTTAAATGAAATGTAGTGGAAAATTAATTTAGATATGAAGCATGCACAAATTTATGTATAAACATGCAGAAAATAAATAATCACTATGTTAATTATGATAAGTTATTGTGTGTACATGTAGAAATGTGTTGAAGTGAAATTGAAATCATGTGAAGTGATTGATGACTACCTACAATGGGATGTGAAATGACTTGACTTAATTACAATTGATTTCATGTAGAGGCATTTTGAAATGAATGATAGTATATTCATGGTGCATGATGAATGATGGAATGAAAAGGTTGTGGAGTGTATGGAATAGTTGAGGTGAAATAAATTGTATGGTACGTCGTGTATACACCCAAAAATGGTCATCACATTCAGTTAATTAAATACAACCTATTTGATTAATCTGTGTCTCAAATGGCAGTGTGCTCAATCTGATTCAGCCTCAAGATCTGTCAGGTATCTCATTTGGAGCACATGGGTCTTTGTTTCACACACTTGGGAATACCATACATTTTGGCATGCTTCCAATTGGTCAAAGGATTCTCTCCACACACATGGCATGTTGTCCTTGGTCAAGGGGACAACATCCTGATTCCTTTCATCTCCACCGTCTATTATTTCTCCTTCGAATCTAGACCATTGATAGGTGCCACCTCACAAAATTCTTGAGAAACCCTATAAATACACCCTCTTGCCTTAGCATTTAGGATCCAACTTTTGAGTAATGTTATAATGCTATTTTGAGATACAAATTGGAATAGTGTTATAATGCCATTTTTCATCCACACTTTGAGTATTGTTACCATGCAGATTTTTTGTAGGAGCTTGGAGCTTTCATGGAGTCTTATACTTAGTTTTCATCTCATGTGTTACTTTGTATTATCATATTAGATTAATTAATTGCTTCATAGTTACATTTTATCATCCCCATTACATCATAGTTACATTTTAGGTTAGTTTGTTTTATGTTTGCATTTGAGCATATGCATAATCATGGATAGTTCACTATAATTTCATATCATCTCACTCATTTCCACTTATTCATCAATCATCAACATCATCCTTCGTTTGTCGTTGCATCCATTATCCTTTCCATCATTTTGTTTCATTTAGAAGCATACCACTAATCATTCCAACACACATTCACAAATAGAAATATCAAATCTTGTTTTCTAGGTAGTCATTTTAACAACCTTTGTGCCCATAGAAATCTAAGGGCCAAACTGTTTAATAAATCCCTAGAAATAGAGGACAATGTTATGTATTTGAAATATTTGATTGTATTACAAATAGAATAGTTTAATTGATCAAAATTTGAATGTAAACTGTCTCATTAAGGTTTGTGTTGACATTAGAATACTCCTCCACATTCGGCACACACACACAAAATGGCACCCACCATGGGGCCTTTGCCTCACTTATTGCTATTTTTTTATGATTTCATGATTGTAGGTTTTGGGTTTATGACTTGCAGGAATGCTCTACAGGTTTTGAGCAATTCTAAGTTGTTTTTGAGGCGTACGTTATTTTTAGAGTTTTGGCCTCTTGTATCTATTTTGGAGCCTCTTGCAAAGCGAGTTCAAAGACCATTTTCAGTTGTTTTTGAGACCATTTTGGCTTGTTCTTGAGTTTGGAACCTCTTGTACCTATTTTGGCACCTCTTACAAGTTGTCCAGAGATTGTTTCACACATTGCGGGACCATTCTAGGCCACTTTTAGAGTTTTGGTGCCTCTTGTACTTGTTTTAGCGCCTCTTGCAAGTTGTCCCGAGACTGTTTTCACCTTTTCCAGGACCATTCTGGGCCACTTTTAGAGTTTTGGTGCCTCTTGCACCTGTTTTGGCGCCTCTTGTTAGAGTTTTGGTGCCTTTTGCAAGTTGTTCTGAGACTATTTTCACCTATTTCGAGAACATTCTGGGCCACTTTTAGAGTTTTGGTGCCTCTTTCACCTATTTTGGTGCCTCTTGTCACAGTTTTGGAACCTCTTACATCTTCCAGGACCCTTTTCACTTGTTTTGAGACCATTCTGCACTGTTTTTAGAGTTTTGGCACCTCTTGTCTCTATTTTGGAGCCTCTTGTCTCTGTTTGGGTGCCTCTTGTAGTTTTTCACCAAAATCAGAAACTCACATTCTATGTTGTGCATTTGTAGGTTTTCCCAGACTCACTGTCAAAGACTCAAAACATAAACTACTAACATATTGCAGGGGCTAGACATTATTTACTTGTTTCCTTTGGTTAAGATAGGAACATAGCTTAAGTAAAGGGATAATGAACATCATGTTTCCTTTTGGTTAAGTTAGGAACATAGCTTAATTAACGGGTTAATGAACACCATGTCTTTTGTATGTGATGAATAGTAGGCATATGCTCTCCCCTTAACTGGGTGATCCAAAAAGCTAGACCCATTCTTGTTTATGTGCGAGTGTAAGTGGAGTATATGGCATGAGTTCTCTCTTTATTCATGTGAAATAAAGATCGATCGAACTATGGGTATACTTGCTTACTTTTTTTTATCCTAGAGGGCTTGCCTTGTGGGAAAAAGTAATCACCCAAGGGAACAACCCAACCAGTAACACGCTAAAGCCAAGTGACTTCCAACTAGGATATAAATGTGGATACTTGAGGAAAGTTCAAGTATCAAAGGATTATTTTGATGAGATGGATTGAAATGGACTCTCACCACATGGATTATCCCTCACAAACATAATGCCCGCATTAAAACCCTTGTTGTAGATTTTCCAAAATCCTTTATCTATTCTTTGGTGCAACAATGGTCATTGCCAAGGCATCCACATTCTCACAGTTTTTAGTAGAGGTGATTAGTTCTCCATGGGAGTTTCATGGGGACTGGAAGCTTAGTTGGTCTGAGAAGAGAGTGCATTGTAAGGGGGAGCCCATGTAGCCAAGCTTCTGAATTCATCTGCTAAAGATAGTGCGGTTGGGGTAAAACCTATGTGGAATCTAAAAGAATACAGTCTTACACAGCCTTAGGAGTGTATATTCTGCTTGATGTGTCTTCAAAATGAAACTCAAACAAAACACCATCAAAAACATTACATTTTGAAAGTAAAAACCTTGATTCAAAACTACATTCATTGAGGTAGACAAGTCGGTAACTTAGGTCCATCCATCTTCAGAAAATTAGTCCTTCCAGCAGTGTTCTACCTTTCCTTAGGCAAAACAAAGTCATAATATGTGGTTTACATGATGATTTCACAAAAGGTCAAGATTTGAAAACCAAAGATCAAACCTCTTAGTCCAAAACAACATCAAAGATGTTTGTCTATGCTTTACAACTTTAGAGAGAGGTTAACCTTCAATTTTTACAAGAGAGCTTGCAAAAACAATTTAGAGTTATACATGATGTACTATTGTCAAAATCCAAGACTTTTCCAACATTTTGAGTACCTTAATTACACCTCTTGAGTCAAAACTTCAAGTCCAAGATCATTCCTTAGATACCTTAGAAGTCTAAACATTGTTGAAATAGATCTATACAAGTGGAAATTTTCAAACTAAACCTAGATCTAAACATTTCAAGGTGCCTAAATCATCAATATCCATCACATATTTGTTGGTGCAACCTAGTTTCATCTTTGGGATTTGTCATCCTTTAATCACGAAACTATGTCATGCAATCAAATCAAACTTAGTCTAATCAATAGAATTTGTCATTTTATTTGAATTAGTTGTAATCCTTGGTACTATTTCAAACTTAGATCAAAACTTAGTCTAAATCATAACACTTGTATGCCCATCTAAACGAGATCACAAAAGAAAAGACTCAAGGACAAGGAACTTGGAACACCCAACTTTGAAACAGAAAACATAGGAAGTCTGAGTAGTGAAGCTTTTGATATCAAAACTACCAACGTTGAACCTCAAAATAGTGAGATCCCTAGCAACATGGTTGATGTAGAAGAAATCCCTATTCCTGGACTCAACAACACTCAAGGGGAAGAAATAAACGATGAGGATATTCGACAAGTGGAACAAGACCCCAACTTCCATAAGTTTTTGGAAAATATTTTTGAAAGAGATGAGGAAAAATACCTATTAATGTTAGCCAATCAAGGAGTCAAACCTCCCCCTGATTTTGACATAAACATCTTAAAACCACCTCTCCAAAAGCCTAAAAAGGAAACAAAAAAATGGTTACTTTAACTCACCAAATGAAGAACCTTCAACAAGTTTCAGATATACAAAGGGGAACTTCGAAATGATACTTAATCGAGGAAATTTGTCCTTATCCCTTTAATCCATCCATCAACATGATTCCTTTCCCTAAATATAGTGAATTTCCAAATTATGATAAATAAAATGGTACAACTGATCCATTAGATCACGTAAGGGAATTCCGAACTATGAGTCTAGAATTTGCACATGAGGAAACTTATTTGATGAGACTATTTCCACGAAGTCTAGGAGAGTCATTCCTTGAATGGTTTTCAAAGATTACACCCCCCATCAACACATTTGAAGAGTTGTTCAATAGATTTCTCACTCAATACTCTTACAATATCCAACATGATATCACCATGAAAGACCTTTGCAACTTGAAATAGAAAAAGGGTGAGTCCTTCCTCATTTTCTTGCAAAAATGGAGGAGATTATTTGCAAGGTATTCTCGTCCCGTTCCCGAAAAGGAAAATATAGATATTTTCATTGACAAACTAAATGATGAGATGAGTTATAGGATGGAATTACAATGTCCCCCTACCTTAGAAAAATTTATTGAAAGTGGAATTAAAATCAAGGAAGCCTTAGTCAAAAGAGGGGTCATTAAAGTAGACAATGAAAACAACTCATCCACTTCCTCTAACAACTACAACGGTGTAGACAAACCTAAATTTTGGAAATGAAACAAGAACATGGGTGACAATGAGGTCATAGCTGAAAATCAAAATACAAAACCCATATTCAACCTAACAAAAAATACCACCAAGACTAATCAGACCAACGATCCTCCCAACACTCCAAATGTTAGCCAAAAAAATAATCAAACTAATCCAAGGACTAAAGAAACACCATTTCCAAAACCTTCCAATCGACAAAAAATTCACACCATTGGGACACTCCTTAGATTCTTCCTTAAAGGAACTTATTGAGGCTAAGCTTATCACAGTGCTAGAAGCACGAAACTGGGATTCACAAGTTAAACCCTTTTGGTGGAACCATGCCCATTACTGTGATTATAATCAAAACAAGGGTCATATGACGAAAGATTGTTGGCAATTAAAACACGCAATCCAAGATCTCATTCATAACAAAAAGGTACACATTGAAGGACCTCAAACAAAAAGTGATCAGGGAGTGTTCAAGAACCCTCTACCCAATTATGAAAAGGGAGATTCCTCTACATCGAATACCAAAGGCAAGAATATAAACTATGTTTATGATTCTACCATTCATTGTATTGAGATGGTTAAGAATTCCATCGAAGAAATTGAAATTAGAAGCCAAGGGAAGGATGCCACTACTGAAATCCAGCACAATAATGACACCATCTCACATCAAATCAATGACATTGCACCTAGAAATCTGAGCACTAACATTGACACGAATGACAATCAAATTAACGTCATCAAAATTACAAACGATCAAGACAATACACCTATCAATGAGGTTACAAGAGGACAAGCCAAGGTAACATGGAAAGGAGCTACCCCTTCCATGTCCAAAATGACTATTTTTCCTATAACTCAATATAACATTGTTTGTCAGTTACAAAAGATACCCTCTCAAATATCCATATTGGAACTTCTCAAGATTTCACCAGCACACAAGGAAATTCTGGAACAAGCTTTAGTTTCCACCATGGTACCAAACAATCTAGAAGTTTGTACATTTCAAGCTATGGTGGTACATTTGACTACACCTCATTACTTATCATTCTCTAAACATGATGGTGCATCCACCACCCATCCACATAACGCTGCTCTCCACATTGAAGTCCTAATCCATAAAAATCACATCAAACATGTCCTTATAGATGGAGGAGTAGGCCTAATTATTTGCACTCTCAAGCTTGTTCATGCATTAGGATATTCTGAAAATTCTATTGATCCTAGAAGGAAAATCACCATAAAAGCATATGATGATGAAGAAAGATCCTCCCCAAGATTGATCATCTTACCCATTCAAGTGGGACCAATCACCAAATACATAATGTGTTAGGTGTTAGAAAATGAATTTACATATAGCATACTCTTGGGATGACCATGGATTCATGAAATGTAAGCGGTACCATCAACTTATCATCAATGCCTAAAGTTTCCTTTCAATGGATAGGAGGTCACCTTTGTTGCCGATTCTAACAATCCCCAATATTGCAATGAACTCAGAACAAGTCAAGATACCTTTGTACCACATAATAGAGAAGTCATCAACTCTGATCCATCAAACAAAGAAATTCCAGTGGGTTCTTCATCAAGACAGTATGAGGAAAAGGCTCAATCAAAAGAAAAAGGGGTCGTTGACTCTATTTCATGTAACAATGGAAGTCAGCTTGATGCCTTATCAAAACAGTTAGAAAAGATCCAAATAAAATACAAGGGCATGGGGGAATACTCATTTGAGAAATCTTCATACTTATCACAACTTTCATCTTCTCCTAACTCACATGGACAACCATCCACCTCAAGAAAACAATCTTTACAACCCATCACGCTATTTGATGGGAAGTTTATAAAAGCAAGCACTCAAGCAAAGGAATCAGAAGATAGGGATGTCCTAAATTGGTTATACAAAGATGAAGGACCTTCACAAGTATCAGTGTCCAAAATGGGATAATCCTGACAAAAATGGGATCTGATGGAAATGGTCCTTTGGGTAAAAGAAGAGAAGGCATTAGTGGATCAATACAACTCGTCATAATGAATCCCAAAGACAAAACATGACTAGGATACAAAGAACACTCAAAAGAGGAAGCTACTCAAAGAGTTGTCGAAAGAATATTACAACTACAGGCTAGTGAGGATCATGAAATAGATTCCAATGAATATGAATGGGACTCCCTCTCTCAAGAATCTTACCATGACAAAGAGATCAATGTAATCCAAAAGTATACACCAATATGTATGAAGGGACAAAGTTCTGGTTCTAGACCACTTGAATATGGATCACAATATGTCATTGACTCAAGTGAAGATGATCATTCTTCGAGCGAGATAGACATGTTGGAAGAGAGTAACATCTTAGACCTCATTGGACAATTTGACATGGCTATCCTAATGCTTACACCATATGACCTTGACCAATCTAATGATTCCTTTTCCTTAATGCATCCTAAAATAATTGATTGGGATCAAAATGAGCCACTTGACATACCCACCTTTTCAAACGATGATGCCCTCATGAACTTCCTATGTTCTGATAATCCTAACACATGTTCTACCATTGAATCTTAGAATGAAGCTCCTGATGAAGGGAGTGTCAAAACTTTTACCTACAAAATGAAAAATATAAGAAATGGGTCTAATAGTGAAAACCATCTAATGGCACTATTAAATCAGGAAAAAGTAAAAACAAAGAGCATATCTCAAGGTGAAAACCTATTTGAGGCACCAAGAGATGGAAGGTTTTACACTCTCTCAGAACACTATCAAGAGAGATCTTCAGTACTAATAGAACCTACACAATCCATCAATGTTGGTACAACCAAAATAGTGAAGACCCTGCATTTAGTGGAATCCATAACAGAAGAGGAGAAACCTTGTTTCATCAAATTCTTTGAGGAGAGGAAAATCAACTTTTCTTGGTCATATGCTGATATGCCAGGTATAGATCCATAACTCATTATGCATCATTTATCATTACCACCTAACATAAAACTAGTAAAGCAAAAATTGAGAAAGATGCATCCCCATATCACCCTTCTAGTGAAAGCTGAGTTGAAAAACCTATTAGATGCAAGATTCATAAGATCTATTGACTATGCCGAATGGATATCAAAAATTGTTCTGGTATTCAAACCAAATAAGAGCATCAGGATATGCATGGACTTCAGAAATCTTAACAAAGCCTGTCCAAAAGATGATTTTCCTCTACCAAACATTGATCTAATTGTAGACTTGACTACTGGGCATGAAATGTTATCACTTATGGATGGATTTTTAGGATACAACCAAATAAAGATAGCACTTGAAGATCAAGATAAAATGGCATTCACATGTCCTTGGGGCACTTTTTGCTAGAATGTGATGCCTTTTGGGTTGAAAAATGTTGGAGCTACATATCAAAGAGCTATGAGTACCATCTTCCATGACATGATGCATACTTTTATTGAAGACTATGTAGATGATCTATTGGAAAAATCCTACACTAGAGGACACTTAGAGATTCTAGACAAAATATTCACAAGATTGGATAAATTCAAGGTGAGGTTAAATCCCAAGAAATGTGTGTTCGGTGTAACATCAGCTAAACTTTTGGGATACATTGTCTCAGCTAAAGGAATTCAGGTGGATCCTACAAAGGTCAAAGCCATCATGGAAATGCCTCCTAAAAACATTAGCCAACTCAGATCATTACAAGGAAGGTTTCAGTCCATCAAAAGATTCATTGCTCAACTAGTTGATAAAACTCATCCTTTCAACCACTTATTACACAAGAATGTCTCTTTCAAGTGGGATGACAAATGTGAAGAGGCCTTCAGTCAACTAAAGAAGTACCTAATGACACCGCACATATTGATACCACTAGTCAAGGGAAAACCATTATTACTAAACATTGCAACAACCGAGATATCTTTGGGAGCCTTATTAGCACAAGAAGATTCTATAGGAAAAGAAAGAGCCATCTACTATATCAGTAGGACCTTAAATGGTTATGAGATCAATTACACCTTTATTGAGAAATCCAACTTAGTGGTTGTATTTGCTACACAACAATTAAGGCACTACATGATGACTCATTGCCAAAATTGACCCATTAAAGTACTTACTCAACAAAGCTACTTTAACAAGGAGGTTAGCTAAGTGGGTCATGATATTGAGTGAGTTTGACATCCAGTATGTGGACAGGAAAGCAATTAAAGGTTGAGCCATAGCAGATCAACTAGCTGAAGCACCATTGTTAGATAGCAATCCAATGAACATTGAATTCCTTGATAATGATATCCTAACCATATCTACACAACAGTGGCTGCTATACTTTGATGGCTCTTATACACAACATGGATCAGGCGTAGAAATCTTGTTTTTCTCACTGCAAGGGTACACAATTCCTAAATCCTATAGATTAATGTTCCCCTTCACCAACAACTCAATTGAATATGAAGCATTGATCATTGGAATCAAGATAGTTGTTGAATGGAAAATCACATAATTGCTAGTCTATGGTGACTCACAACTGATCATTAACCAAGTCAACGATGATTATCAAACAAAGGATGACAAATTTCTTCCCTACAAGAGGATGGTGGATGATTTCAAAAATTACTTTGTTGAGATCAAGTTTGCATAGGTTCCTAGAATA
>VDFB02255674.1:0-100295 GCA_007258455.2 Sequoia sempervirens
TTATTTTTAATATGGTTTACTATCTAGAAATAGATGTATGGATGAAAAGAGTTAACAAAATTATAGAGGATATGCTCCAAATGTATATGATGGACCGACCCACAAAGTGGGAATAATATTTATCATTAATGGATTTTTCTTACAACAAATCTTATCAATCCTCCTTTCAACCTATAATTCTCAATGGAATGTGGAAATATTGCCTTAACCCATAATTTATTTCAAACTTTGAGTATATTCAATCTTAAAATTAATTTAAAGAGGTACATATATTGTTGGTATAGTAATTCTTCTTGGAGATAGGGAAAATTCCTTCATGCTTAGTAAGGAGATTGAATAACCAAACTATTATCTTGCAAAAATAACATCATAAATATGGATCAAGGTTGGTTCTCCCATGCATCATCCTTAGTTAGATTGAGATGAAATGGGTATTTATAAAATGAGCATAAGTGTGAAATCTATTTAGGTTGATCTATAAGATTGATCATGTCTAGGTTGGGTCAAGGAGTTTATAGGTGAAACATATTAAATTTAATATTTATGAGGATTCATGAATTCCTTAAATGGTGATCTAGCCCTTGCTTAAGATCTTGAAAATATAGTTATTTTCAATAAACATAATATTGGCCTTGAGTAATGAGGTAATGGTAACTTCAAGAGGTCCATAAATAAGTAGAAAAGGCTACATAGTTGTATGGGGTGGTGAATCTACTATACCCCAACATAATAATAAGAAAACTCAAACTCATAGTGTATGCCTCTTGGTATTATTATTAATGTAAGTTAAATGTTGAGTGCCTTGTACTCTTATTGACCTACCTATCTAGGTGGTTGAAATCACAACCAATCTAGTCCTAGGTGGAATGGTTCCTTAATATTTTATTAAAAGAACCTAGCTATTAGAGGATCACATGTCAAAATTGGGCAGTCTCATACAAATGTAGATAGTTGATTGTCACTAGTATCATGTAGATGATGTCAAGTGCTATTAGTCTTATTTTAAGGCTTAACTAGCTTTCGCTAGTAGCATGAAGGTGAATGCTTCCACAGTCTATCCACACTATGATACATGAGAGGTTTAGTAAATTGTTACTAGTACCATGAAGTTCATAGATGTGAGAAGCTAACTATCGTATCTTAGGGTTTAGCTAGTTGTTGCCACTAACAAGAAGGTGACATACGAAAGGAGCTACCCATACTATGATAGGGCCTAGTGTCTTCCACTAGTACCATGTAAGTGATAGATTTTAGGGCTACCCAATATTGGATTAACATTCACCAGAGGTATGGAGGAGATGGATGTCTAGATCCACTAAATCAAAAGGTTTAGTGAACTATATAAATTTAGCTATAGCCAATGGTGTCTTGTGTGTACTTATTCCCTAGCCAGTAAGGATAACAAGTATTATGGGATGCTTGTTGTTCATTTCCACTAGTGAGGAACTAGAAAAAATAATGGACCCATGGTGTAGTATATGATACACCACATTGGTATTTTCATTCTGATACACTTGAGGGGTGGGTAAGTGTTTGTGAAATAGGTAATAGGAATAATTATGCACTAGGTACAAGTTATCTCCTATTGTCAATTGAATACTATGTATGCTTAATATAATCAATTAAGGTATTCTTCACATGTGTGTATAAGATACTCACTATGACTAACTTGTGATGCATGAAGAGTTAGCCTTGGTGTGTAATTATATACATGTGCCAATGATGGTAACCCAACAATCTTAAATAACCGAGTCTGTTACCTTATGCAGTTTGGAACTTTGACGCAAGGGTTTACCTCATGGATAGAATATTAGAGCCCACTTGGTTTGGATGGATATGGATCCTTATCCATGTAGTTTGGGTTGTATTGCACCCTTGCTTTGGAACTAGTAGTTAGATATCTCTATAAAAAATTAGGAATCTTAATTTTTTAATTTACAACAAGGTACTTCTTATTTACTTATTAGTGTTTAACATAATATGCATGAAAGCTATTTATATTCTTTAACATTATAGCAATATAATAACCCCATTATTTATGGAATGCGATAACTAGTTATGTGGTAGGTTTGTCTCTAACTCCTAAAATATTCCCTTATGAACATCTTATCAAATATTGTTGTTGTGGTGGTATAAATAACCTCTTCAACTTGTAGTAATGGATGGATTCATTGAAGAAAATTAATCTATACATTTCTACCTTGAATTATATGAATTTTTTTATTCCCATATTATGCATGATAAGATTCTATGTAATAATGACATGGTGTTTTGAACATGTCCATAGATGGTAAATTTATTACAACATTGTGTAGGGGTTTTGTAAACAACATTATGAACATTTTGGAATGCTTTATATAGAGATTTAGATAGTTGTACAATTGTTGCCTTAAAATTGATCATGAAATTTGATTCATATCTTACAATGAGGAACCTATACTCGTGAATTTCTACCCTAAATTGTATAAGGATCTCACTTATTTATGATGTTATTAGAGTAATTTTATGCTTGTAAACCATGTGAATATGATGCATCGAAATAATCATTATAACATTGATGTGCAGTTACCCATGATCCTCTTTAATTTATTTATAGAAAAATAAATTATAATAACTAAAACAGGTTATTACTCTCTCCTCAATATTCTCATCTTTCTTCAAGATCTACATAAGAGAGCTACCATCTTCCTCTCATAACCTTTGTTAATGCTTTGCCTCTTTATTTTCACCCTTTGGCCATCTCCCATCCTCTTATCATTTTCCATGCCTCTAATGCCCTTATTCAATATTTCTTTGCAATTCTTCATGTAATTGTATCAAATCATAGGCTAGTGTAACAATTTTAGCATAATATCTCATGTTAGTCGCTTTGAAAAACATAATTTGAAATCCCTAGAAATACTTGACTGGTAAACATACAATTAGATAAACAAAAGATAATCAAAATGGAAGCATATAAAGCAATTAAAAACTTTATTTATTCCATATTGGATTGGTATTACATGTGCTAGTAGCCCTTTTCCAACCCTTGATTAATAAGCTAGTGATGAAATTGCTAACTGGATATGAAGACTACACAAATGGACAAGATCCGTCTCCAATGACCTTGCATCAAGTTATTGTAGATGATGGATATGATGAAGTGAAATGGAAAAGATCAAATCTCAAATGAAGAGAGTGACCTTGCAAGAGATTGTGGAGAGATGGTGAAGGATTTGATAAGAGATGAAGCCTCTATTTTATAGATTTTCAAAATGCTAAGTGTTGAAGAGAGACCAATGTGGGACTAAGATTAGACAAATGAAAGGACACTTGTCAAGTGGTGATTGGTTGATGTATGTGCAAGATTTGGGAAGAGTGCCCATGAGAGGGAAAATTTGAATTCAAATTGGCAATGAATGCTGAGTTTGACTTTTGGAAGGGGACATGTAAGAGACATATAAGGCCTCATAAATGCTCTGTTGGGTGTACATGTCCACTTGGGGGAGATTCAAACTTGGAGAATATTCTTCCTTTGCTTCAGAGACAGAAAATAAATAATTTTTGATAATCCAATTAGAAGTACGTTTCATGTACAAGTGGCCAAATCTAGAGAATGCAAGTGGGTAGAGATTAGCATTAGATCCGGATTAATTAGCTAGGAGGATGATGATTGACTAATTTGAATAGCGATTAAGATGATTACGACTTTAAAGACTTAAATGTTTTATTTCGTGAGAAAAAATTGGAAAGATGCATGTTGAGATTTTAATTAAATACATTTATTTAATTAAACTATAGATAAACTTTTTGATAGTAAGAACACAGTTTATTCGGTGAATGGATGCTGATACATTTGATTTATTTATTTGGCGGATAGAATATACATGATACTTTAATTTGGCGATATATACAGGTAATGTACCTTTACTTAAACAATAAATTGAAAAATAAATTAAAACTAAAAACTAAAATTAGTATAAAAGCACAAATACAACAAAAAGATCAAAATTAAATTATTGATCACCAAATATCATACCTCAATGTACCTTCCAATTAAAAAACAAACGAATAAGATTTCATCCTCCAACACCAACAATTACAATAAGAAATCCAAAATCTCCTTACAATCAATTATCGATACCCCATTCTCTACGTTATCTTCCAGTTAATTATCAAGCCAATAAACTTTAATCCTCTAACTCAAGCATTTCTATCACTTTTAAATGAAATCCAAATTACTCAAACCAATAATAGCACTTAGAAAAACAAGGCACACATTCCTCTTATCAAAGGAACAGCAAAATTTAAGTGTAATCATAATGATTAAATCCTAAACGTTATCGGATTAGGAAATCCCCATAAAAGTCATATACCAGATTACATATAGTTACACCATATAATTCTTTCCTCTACATCAATAGGAAAATTCACCCACTTTGTAACTGAAACTTTTATTTATTATATTATGTGTCCGCTCTGATTAAGCAGGGGTTCTGCACATCTACATGAATGCATGCAGACTATGCAAAATTTATAGGTTTAAACCCTCATCAAATACAAGATCTGCAATAATACATGGTTCACAAATGAAAGGATTCTATAAGACCAACTATAGTTTCATAACTAACATAATAGAAAAGATTACCATGTAATACAACCACCATTAGAGTAGTGGTTGTAATATGTTTTCCTCTTCCTCCTCACACTCCTCTGTTAAGCATGCTCTCATACCTCTTCATGGATATCAACCTCTCCTTGGCCATCTTAGCTTTCACTTTCTCAATGAAATGGTCTGCTTCCTTGTCCACAGCTTCTTCCTCAACCTGATAATGATCTTCTTCTTCTTCATCCTCCTCGTTGCAAGGATCGATCATCTTTTGCTTCTCCCTGTGAAGTTCTTGATCTGCATTAACACCATCAACTTTGGCTTTATTATTCTCAGAGGATTTGTGATAAGAAGAATTTTTAGTGCTTATGCTGTTATTGGAGTTAGAATCTCCTTCTACTTCACGTGTAGTCTTAGACCTCCACCCACCAAACAGCCATGAACGAGTCCTACCACTTTTACTCTTCTGTTCAGTGCTGTTACTGAAACTTATTCTATACTTGCTTCCCATTACAACAATACCCAATACCCAATTCTCACTCAGCCTTTAAAACTCTAAGCTTGTTTGCATCAACAAACCCAAGTTTGTTTGTTATATATACAATGTGTATGCGTATACTGAGACTTAACTTGCGTTTCAAGCCTTACACAAAGCCCACTATAGAATATGCTCATTTTAATATTAAACTATAGAACTGTTTACTTTTAGCAGTAGACATAGAGTGCTATATACACAATGTGTATACCTCTGCTGGACTTCACTCGTATTTCAAGCACTTACATGTACAACGCCCCGAAAAAGTACTCTTTAACCTTACCACTACACTCCTTTGCTAAAGCCATGCTTCAATTTATATAATAAGTAGTAGCCATACCTCACAGTAGGAGTTAAAGCTTGCATTTGGAAACACATGCAAGATTTCTGGTATAAGAACGACCCGTTTATGGAGATCACTTACCTCTTTTAGGTTTTCTTTTGTAGCTGGAAGATTCAAACTACATGGAGAGGAAAAAGAACAAAATGTGACCTTTTTCTTAATTCTGATCCTTGTTGAGGGATTGCATTGGCAACAATGAGTGGATTAACGTCGTCACAGATATTTTCTTCTGCTTCAAGTTTTCACTTTATTGGGGAATAAGTTGGTCAAGTCTTTGGTGATTAAGGCAAGACTTTTCGGCATGGGAGTATAAAGTTGCTCTGATATTTTCTTCTGCTTCAAGTTTTCGATTTACTGGGGAATAAGTTTTAGTCAGCTTCTGGTAATTTTAGTAAGACTTTTGGGCAACGAGAATATAATGTTAGTTCTGATATTATGTTTTCATTGTGTAATTTATTTTTTTAAATGGAAAATTTATTGCTTTTTCATAATTGATGATTTTCTTTTAATTTATTTTTAAAAATTAATTTTATGATTGAACTTTTTATATTTTGCTACTTTAAACAATAAATTTATATTTGTTAAAAAATAGAAAAAAGATTCAATACAAAAAAGTAGTTATATATATTTAAGCTCTTGTTCAGTTTATTGTTATTTATTGCTATGATGTAGATATTTCTGTATTCCATTTTATTATTCATCTAGAAAAATATAATTTTAAACACAATTTTATTTTATTTTGGCAAGGATATAAATCATATTAGTTTGCTCCATGTCAAAACATAAAAATTCTCTTCTTCTAATGTTCCAGTTTTAACCCTTTTTCATGGAAATTGTGGGCAAGAAATTGACGATAGCTATTTCGTAGGTTACAACCAAGAAATTGAACACATCTTATTAAAATCCTTGGGTGGTAATGCTGGTTTCAAGGACAATGTGAAGATGTATTGGTGTTATTTAATGAAGTGAAAAGAAACTCAATTGCAATCAATATTAGAGATAATTGTACATAGTGTATTGTCTTTAGTTTGTTGTCATGTTTAGATCTATATTTATAAGGATCATTTATTAATTTGTTGTGTTTATTCGAAGCTATATATTTTTATCAACTTTAATGAATAAGATCGACAGTAATAGTTTGCATACATTTATTCTTTGTGCTACAATTATTTCTCATATTTTGATCAACCAAATTCACACACCTTCATAGATATACTCTCATCTTGTGCTAATTTGAAGATGTTAAAGATTTACAAGGAAGTGTAATAACCAACCCTTGATTACTACTATCTTCTTTATTCACAATAGGTACTAACTTAATCAGCTAAGCATCTTTCATCTAATTTAGAAGTGTCGACTTTGTAACTTTTCCAACCATAGTCATGGTGACAAATCTATGCTGCCATTCATATACTTACACTAGAATGTGGTAGGCTCCCAATATCAAGGTAATCTTTAGACATGGACCTAAACATCAAGGTTTCATTCATAATGTCCCTAATGGGAAATTAGAGCCTACTCTATAGTTCATATGCCAATGATAGAGATAATTCATCCTCTCCTTTTATATGAGATCTATAGGCTTGCTTTTAAACTATAATTATTCAATGCGCTTATGCTTTAAATTTAATCCCATTAGATAAATTATATTAAACACATTCTAATCAAGTGTAAGTTCTATACCAACATTAGTGTATAAACACACACCAAACCACACAAAGACCATATCATTCATATGCCACCTATTTACATAGTGATTGGCTCAAACATACATCATCTATACATGATGTGGTTATCTCCCACTTGTGTTGCACATACATAAGTGAATAACTCTTATACACCTCACAAATATATATGAGGTTAGCTTTGGCATACACCACATAAACACAAGGTGACTAGCTCATACTCAGATCATAGGTATGTACATAGTGACTAACTTAGGCATATGTCAAATATACATAGTATGAATGATTCACACATACAAAACATATACATAAAATATATACATAATGGGATCACATATACATAGTGACCAACTAGCAATAGGAAGTTGATGCAACACTATTGCATGCATCTTTCATTACCTAGTTCACTAACACTTACCATTTTAGTGTATCCTAGTTAGAAAATGAATGGTTGTGCATCTCATACTACACTATGGGTTCCATTCTTTTCTCCAATTCGCTACACTCGTTATGATGATGGGAAAGTATCCATACTACTTATGATCTCATTGGATAAAGCATGATTTAACAATACACAATAGATAAGGCCATTAGTAGTTGATGGATTCTAACATCTATCACCATCATGCCATTGACAAAATTTAACTTAACCTAGTATGGGATAGCTCTTGACATTTATCATCTACACGGTAATGGTGAAATATATCTAAGCCCTATCATACCATGTGTATCTTTTGGTATTCATCACCTTCTTGCTACTAGTGATAGCTGAGTAGACCCTAAGATATGATGGTTATCACCTATCATTTGTGACCTATGTGGTACTGGTGACATCTAACTCGATTGTGCCTACATCATATCATGGATAGCTCTTGGCATCCTTCACCTCTATTCTATTGGTGTTAGCTAGATAATCCTTAAGATATGACAAATAACACCTAGAATCCATCACCTACACAAAATTGGTGATAATTCACTAGTTGCACCTATACTAGACTTGAATTTGACATGCGGGGTCATCTTATAACAAAGTACACTTAATTCACATATCATAAGGATTGACAAATATTGGTCAAGGATTCTCATTTGTTGTGCCTCTACCATTGCAACCTTGCATGAAAAATGAAGTTAAATTTATCAAACATTTACACTGTATAGTTCCAATTGTCTACATAGACCCCCTTTACAAAATAATATTTTTGGGTAAATAATGTATTTTTACATATTATCACTTAAAAAACCATTGTGTTGCACCAAGTTAATGATAAGATGCTCATCATTGGTTAGTGAATCATCCTTGACTGTGATAAGATGAAGTTGACATGGGAACTTCCATTCATAACTATGATGTACAAAAAATGTTGGGTTAGCCACTCATAGCTCCTCTACCTTTTGCCAACTTCTTTCAATATCCTATTAAATTTGTACAATCTACTCGCAAGGATCATTGATGCTTTTGCTGCATCCATCCTCCATAGAAAAATTTTCCTTCACCATTTAATTCCAACTTCTCCTAGCATGTTGAAAAATTAAAAACCTACATATCCAATATATCTTGAGACAAAATGAAATGAAAATTGCTAGAAATTGACGTGTTTTTCCCTAAGTCCTCGAAATATCATAGACAACCCAACAAGGATGAACTTATCTAGAAGAGAATCATGGTTGAACTTATGAACTTATACAAGTTGAGACAACTAGACAACGAGTCACTTTTATTAACCCAATTAGTTCAAGTTAACTTATGAGCTTATGAAGTGAAAGGTGGAAATTTTTGTTGCTTATGGTTTAGGACATAGAACAACAATCCTCTTCACTCTCATTCAAGGAAACCCTAGAGATCTCAATCTAAGGATGAAGTAGGAGAGAGAGATCTTGTGATAGGGTGTCCTAGGGTATGATCAATGACTACAAGAGGATTCACCACAAAGCTAGGGATTGGAAAGAATATGAAAATGCAAGACCTAATGTTTAAACTTAATGATATGAAAGGCTTCACTAAACAACCTAGAAAAGATTACAAATGAACAAATTAGGAAAACACAGAATTTATAAAACCTAAAAGAGCCTGGGAAATACAGGCCTTAAAATGTTAAATGAAAGAGCTGCTTTTTAGGAAATTACTGACCTACTAATTTATCAGATAGACCTAGTCTAGTAGTTTGACAACAAGTTTGATAGTGTATTCTGTATGATCTTCGGGCAACGAAATTCTCCTGAGTGACCGTAAACCAATTTCAGTATCAATTTTGTTTCGAGATTTTTAGTAGTTCTGTTCAGACCTGTGTTCTAATATTTCTCTTCCTAAACAGACACGGTTTCCGAACTTGCAAAAAGATCAAACAAAATATGTTTGATTGCTTATGGGTTTTCCTACCAACCCTGTTTGTAATTAAACCTGAACGGCAGGCTTTGAATGAGAAACCCAACCTTAAGTGTGTCTTATTTTCGAGAAACTGAAATGCAGCAACCTTATTCGAGCGCTACCAATGGTATGGCGAAGCATGAAGATAATGAACACCGAGATCCCTAATCACCCTAATACTGAGTCATTGCCAATATGACATAAATTTTAGCTGAAAGTAGAGTGATAATGGAGGATGGAATCACTTAGTAAACAAGTTATTAGGCTTGGCTTGATGGCTAGTTGCATCTCCCCAACCTAGAATTCATCATGATTCACTATACGCAACCATAGTCAACCCTTGAAAATGCTAGATCTTGAATGAAAGTGAGCTTGAAGACTTGCAAAAACACTATAATGCTGCTCCAAGACTTCAACATTGCTTGCTACTTGCTCTTGAATGCTCTTGTGAAAGAATTCTTGAGTGCTTGTGAATGCTTATGCATTGAAATTTCCTTCTAGATTGAAAATAATAACTTGGAAGCTTGTTTATATTGGCATTACACCTAATTTACCATTATTTAGATCTCAAAAGCCGACATCAACCAAAAATTTGAATTAAAAACTTGAATTTCCTGCTCAAACCCTAAAAATGGGCCACATGAGACTCATACACCCAAGGTGGTGTATGAGTCCCACCCTAGATTTTCGGGGTGCGCACCAATGATGGGTTAGAAAAATTGATATTTTTTGTTGATTTTGTCAAGATTTTAGTTGAAATAAGCCTCGAGATCCAAAACAAAGGGTTTTAGGGGCCTATTAATGATGATTTAAAGGGTATTTAATGTAAGTTTGCTAAAATAGGTCCAAATCAAGTGTGAAATTGTACCATCTCCAAGAGCATACAATTTTCTACACTACATGAAGATATGTAGCAATAGGGAAAACATGAAACTATGGCTAAACTAGATGAAATATCTTAAAACTAGTTTGTGGAATTTTGGGATGTAGGATAATAAATTGATAAATACAACCCTACTAGTTAGCACAAAACTGAGTTTGGAACAACGTTTTAAAGAGCTCATATTTATCTTTTGCAAGTTTTCATGCAATATATAAAACCAATTTTGATATGCATATTTATATTTCCACATGCTTAATCATGAGCAAGATTCTCATTTGTTGTGCCTTTTTTGTAACCATTATATAAAATGAAGTTAAAAATGTCTACTAACCCCCTTGACAACAATTTTTTTTTTGTCTAAATAAAATATTTATACTTATTATCTCTTCACAAACTATTATGTTTGTACCAAGTTAATGATAAAGATGTGCATCATTTGTCATGAATCATCCTTGACCGTGATAACATGAAGTTGATGGGGGCAGTCCCCATGATTTTTTTTGGGTTAGCCACTAAAAGATCCTGATACCCCATTCTTTACCTTATCTTCTAGTTAATGATCAAGCCAATCAACTTTAATCCTCCAACTCAAGCGTTTCTCACTTTTATATGAAACCCAAGTTAATCAGACCAATAATGGCACCACAGATTCCTCTTATCAAAAGAACAACAAAATCTAACTGTAACCATAATGATTAAATCCTAAACGTTATCGGATTAGGCAATCCCCATAAAAGTCATATACCAGATTAAATATTTACCTTCTCTAAGCAAGTAGTTACACCACATAATTCTTTACTTCAATAGGAAAATTCACCCATTCTTTAACTGAAACTGTTATTTATTATATTATATATCTCCGCTCTGGTTAAGCAAGGGATTTGCACATCTAGATGAATACATGCAGAATATACAAAATTAGAGGATTAAACCCTCACCAAATACAAGATCCACAATAATACATGGTTCACAAATGAAATGATACTATATGGTAATCTACTATAAGGCCAACTATAGTTGCATAAATAAATTGATCACCATGTGATACAGCCACCATTAGAGCAATGGTTGCAATATCTTGTTCCCTTCCTCCTCACACTCCTCTGTTAAGCATGCTCTCATACCTCTTCATGGATATCAACCTCTCCTTGGCCATCTTAGACTTCACTTTCCCAATGAAATGGTCTGCTTCCTTGTCCACAGCTTCCTCCTCAACTTGATAATGATCTTCTTCTTCATCATCCTCCTGGGAAGGATCGACCATCTTTTGTTTCTCCCCATGAAGTTCTTGATCTGCATTAACAATATCAACTTTGGCTTTATTATTCTCAGATGATTTGTGATCAGAAGAAGTTTTAGTCCTTATGCTGTTATTGGACTTAGAATCTCCTTCTACTTCGCGTTTAGTCTTAGACATCCACCCACCAAACAGCCACGAACGAGTCCTACCAGTTTTACTCTTCTGTTCAGTGTTGTCACTGACACTTATTCTATATCTGCTTCCCATGACAACAATACCCAATACCCAATACTCACTCACCCTTCAAAGCTCTAAGCTTGTTTGCTTCAACAAACACAAGTTCGTTCGCTATATATACAATGTGTATGCATATGCTGGGACTTAGCTTAGGTTTCAAGCGCTAACCTAAGACCCACTACAGAATGCTCATTTTAATATTAAACTATAGAACTGTTTACTTTTAACAGTAGACTGAACGTGCTATATACACAATGTGTATACCTCTGTTGGGAATTAGCTTGCATTTGAAGCACGTTCAACAACACCGACATTAAGAACAGCCGCTTACAACATCTACAAACTTGTTTGCTACGATAATGGCTTGAGAACTTACTTTGTACGAAGATTCTGAGCAGATGGGCCTAAGAAATAAAAATAATATTTCTTCTTGAGTGTTTGCCAGATCTTATTTGAGGGGCGATGAATTAATGTCAGAGGTATTTTCTCGTGCTTCATCTTTTCGCTTTATTGGGGAATAAGTTGGTCAGTTTTTGGTAATTAAAGTAAGACTTTTGGGCATGGGAATATAATGTTTCTGCCGATATGTTTTCTCTGTACAAACTTTTTCAATTTGTTTCTCTCAATAATTGTGTTAATGGAAAACTTATTCGCTTCCTCCATACTTTGAAGGTTGTCTTTCAATATTTTTTTATAAGTTGATTTTGTGATTGAACTTTTTATATTTTTCTACTTAAACAATAAATTTATATTTGATAAAAAGTAGAATAGAACATATTCAGTAGGAAAGAGTTCTGAAATAATTTTTTTTCAAAGCTGTTGCCCAGTATATTGAAAAATAATCTTAATGCATTGCTATAATGCAGATATTTCTGTATTCTATTATATTTTTTAAGTATCTACGAAAATGTAGCTTAATACATGTATGTTTTTTTGCAAGGACATAAATTATATTAGTTTGCTCCATAAAATACATGTATGTTTTTTTGCAAGGACATAAATTATATTAGTTTGCTCCATGTCAAAACATAAAAATTCCCCTCTTCTAATGGTCCAGTTTTAGCTTTTTTTCATGGAAATTGTGGGCAAGATTTAAGGATGGAGTCAAGTTAGATTAATGTTAAATGAAATGAAATTAATTGATATTGTCATTAGTTTGAAAGGTGTTAGAGTAGAATTCTAATACATAACAAATAAGTCAATTTTTGTCTTGTTTGGATCAATATTCATAGAGATCTGTTATTATTATTATTATTTTAAATTATATATTGTAATTAATTTGAATAAATAAGATAAGCAATTTAATTTGTATATCTTTCTTTTTTCTATTATTTTTCATGGTTTAATCAAGTAAACCTACATACCTTATGTATGTCCTCTCATTGTGTCAAATGTATTTTAGAATAGCACTTTTATAGATGTGAAATGTGAGAGTATGAATGATGTAAGTAACATGTTTAACACAATATTGTGTTGTGGAATTCTATGGTTATTGGACTGATGTCAATATCAATCCCAATAACCTATATTTGGTATCACACCTCAAAGGTGATCATGTCTATTCCAAAGATAGCAAGTGAGAATATTGTTTCTACATTGTCACATTTGATAGTTTTTTTTTTTTTTTTGACATGAATCCATAATTATGTAGGATAGGAATGTATTAATTTCTACATTCTAAACTTTTAGCTATTATTCAGTTTTAAGTGAGAAATCTTAGCTTTCATAAACGATATTTTCAAACAATTGTTTTCCTCATTTCAAGTGTATTTAAATTAAGAGTTGTGGGATAAGTGTTGTATATTTTTCATGTTTAATATTAAGATGAAATCTATAGCATGGATGAGATAAGCCTCACAAGTTAAAGTATGAAATAATTCTCTAATTCATTTTTTTCAAATAAAAAAATGGTAAAATTTTAAGAATTTTTTGATGTTAGTTTGGATTTAAATTTTTTACCTATGTTTTAAATAATTCATGCTTATTTTTTTGCATGTTTTCATGCAATGTATAAAATTTCATTTGATGTGCCTATTTATAGCCACACATGCTTAAGTGTAAAGCACAAGACATTCATTATTGTATTGGAGAATAATTGAGTTCTTGTAATGGTGTTTTTTTACCATGTTAGGTTTTTTTTACCTAAAAAAACTTTCCCAAGAAAAAATATTGCATCTTGTCTTTGTTTTCCATTTATTTATTTATTTTGTATTCTATATGCCCTACTTCTATGGTATAGGTTTATTGAGCATGTTTTCCCTTGCAAGAGTCAAGATCACTTTATTTGTGAGAATTTTATACAACTTAATAGTTTTTATGATTCTCATTTGTTTCTCCTCCCACTAAAACCTTGTATGAAAAATAAAGTTAAATTTATTATACATAAATACACCATACAATTGCAATTATTTTCCTAATCCCCCTTTATAATTTTTTTTTGGCTAAATAAAGTATTTGTACTTATTGTCACTTCAAAACTATTGTGTTCCACTAAGTTAATGATAAGATGCACATCATATGTTAGTGTGTAATCCTTGATCCTGAAAAGATGAAGTTGACAGGGACACTCCCCTTCATAACTATGACGAACAAAAGTTGGGTTAGCCACTCAAAGCTCGTCTACCTTTTTCCAATATTTTTCAATCTCCTATTAATTTGTGCCATATACTCACAATGATCATTGATTATTTTTCTACATCCATCCTCCATAATATTTTTTTTTCTATTTGATTCCCACTTCTAATAGCATGTTGGAAAATGTAAATCCTACATATCTAATATATCTTGAGACAAAGTGAATTGAAAATCACTAGAAATTGGTTTTTTTTTACTAAGGTCCTTAAAATATGATAGAAAACCCAATAAGGATGAAATTATCTAGAAGGGATCTCATGGTTGAACTTATGAGGTTACAAAATTTGAGACAATTCCTTTAAGTTTCTTTTGTCAACCCAAAAAGATTAACTCAACTTATAAACTTATGGAGATATGTAGGGATAGGACCAACATGAAATTGTGGCTAAACTAGATGAAATATCTTGAAATAGTTTATGGAGGTTTGTTATGTAGGCTAGTAAACTAATAAATACCCCACTATTAGTTGGTACAAAATTGAGTTTGGAAGAATGTTTAAGAACTCATGTTTATATTTTGTATTTTTTCATGCAATGTGTAAAATTGTTTTTGATGTGCCTATTTATATCCACACTTTCTTAATTTTAAAGTACGAGAGATTCATTATTGTATTGGAGAACAATTGATGTTTTTAATAGTGAAAATTCTTACCATGTTGGATCTTTTATCTAAAAAAGTTTTCCTAGGTAAAAATATTGTATATTGTCTTTTATTTCATTATTCTATTTTTTGTTTCATATTGTATATGCACTACTTATATTAGACATGTTTATCAAGCTTTTTTTTCCCTATAAGAGTCAAAATCACTTTATTCATGGATATTTTACACAAGTTTTAATTTTTTTTTAGGACCCTCATTTGTTGTACCTCTACCACCACACTCTTGTATGTAAAATGTGTTGCAAGATGGTGTGTCCCCTGGTCTTCCTTGTGTGGCATAGTGCTTGGGTTCATGACATGGCTTAACCACCTCATGCAGATCTTGTATAAATTTGGTGGTTGTATCGGGCATTAACAAGTTGATCTCTTGGTGCAATGACTCTTGGTGCAATGACAACCACCAATGCAATAATTGGTATCAAAGCTGAGGTCACAGGTTCGAACCCCTTGCTTGCACTGGGGGGGATTTTTGCAAGATGGTGTGTCCCTTGGTCTTCCTTGTGCAGTGCGATGCTTGGGTTCGTGACATGGCTTAACCGCCTCCTGTGGATCTTGTATAAATCTGGCAGTTGTATTAGGAATTAACAGGTCAATTTTTTGGTACAATGACAACCACCAATGTAACGAAATGAAATGAAATTTATCATTATTTACCTTATATAGTTACAATTATCTATCTAATCCACCCTTTATAAAAAAAATATTTTGGATAAATAAAGTATTTATACTTATTATACTTATTTATACTTATTATAAAAAATATTGTTTTTCCCCAAGTTAATGATAATATTAACATCATATGTTAGTGGATCATCCTTGACCATGACAAGATGAAGATGGCAGGGACACTTTCCTTCATAACTATGATGAACAAAAATTAGGTTAACCACTCAAAGTTCTACCTATTTCTAATTTATTTGAACCTCCTGTTAAATTTGTGTCATATAATAATAGGGAGCATTGATTCTTTTGTTTCATCCATGGACTCTATAGTAAAATTTTCCTTTAGTCATTCAACTCCTACTTCTCCTAGCATGTTGGAAAATGTAAACCCTACATACCTAATATATCTTGAGACAGAGTGAATTGAAAATCGCTATAAATTAATGAGTTCTTTCCCAAGTATTTGAAATCTCATAGACAACCCAAGAAAGATGAAATTATCTAGAAGGAACCTTATGGTTGAACTTAGGATTTTATAAAATTTGAGATAACTCCAATAAGTCCCTTTTACTATCCTAATAATTTTAGTTCAACTTATGAACTTATAAACTTATGGAAACATGTAGGGATATAATCAACATGAAATTGTAGCTAAACTAGAGGAAATGTCTTGAAAATATTTTGTAGAGGTTTAGGATACAAGATAGTAAATTGGTAAGTACACCCCTACTAGTTGGCATATAGTTAAGTTTAGAAAAATGTCCCAAGTCTACGAAGGATTTGGAGGACACAAGGAATGTTCCATATGCTGATGTAGTTGGACATCTCATGTATGTCCAGTGGTCTATAAAATATTAGACATTACGTAAGCAGTGGGAGTTCAAAGCAAGTTCATGGATGAGCTAGGTAAGGACAATTAGACATAGGTGAAAAGTGTTTAGATACTTGAGAGAAAATCTAGACATATTTTGAATTATCATGGTACCAATAATGTGGGTAAAGAATGCTAGAAATCTAAAATAGATTGATAACCCAAGGAACTTTATAAGATAAATTCTAAGCTACATAAACTTGAAAAAATAAATAATACAAATCAGTGACTCTAAGAGATGCAATTTTAGAATGAAATAAATGCATCAAGAGCTTCCAAGATTCCAAATACAAGCTAGGTAGTGAGTTTATATAATCTAAGCAGAAGATGGATGTGGCAAAATCAACCAATAGGAAGTGACCACCAATATTAAATAAAGAGATGAAAATAAATGCTCCACCCTGTTAGGGTGGAGACACCTCATCACCTTATCTCCTAGTTATTAAATAATAAACTCACTTTATTATATTAAGAACATGTGCACCAATATGGGGGACCAAAAAGTGGCCACCCCACTTTTTGGCCCCAATGATCCTCAAGCATAAGTACATTTTTACCATAGGAAGGAAAACCATATTTCATTCTCATTTTTTATGAAATCTGTTGCCTGTTCATCCCGTCAAGCATTCTCATGTTATTTCCAACCTCATTTTGCATCCAAAGCTTTTCCAAATCATTACCAATATGTAGTGAAGACACTAGAGAGGTCAAAGAAGTAAGTATTTTTAGTTTTTAGTGTCAAATTTGGATTAAATATGTAAATTGAATTAGTTTTTTAATTAAATTTTGTTTATTTTTTAGGATTTAATAATTCACCCCCAAATGTTCAAAATCTCAATTCATCTTTTCATGAAAACTCTCTTGAATAAAAACCAAAACAAACACCTCCTACAATTCCTCGTCATCCTTTAGGAACACAACAAAACATAGTAGGGAAAATTGAAAACAATAGAAAAGAACTTGAGGAGTTAATTGCAAGGTTGAAAGATCCTATAGGAACTAAATCCCATAGGATCACCCTTGTTGAATCATTGCAATCCATTGTCTCTCATGTAGAATCAATGAGTGGGAAAATAAATAGTTTTTCTAACAAGAGGGAACAAAAAAAACATATAAAAATTATCATATGAACAAGTTAAATTTGTTTTGAAATGTAACTTATGTACACTCTTCATCAACCCACAAACCAATCAAACCTTACAAAACACATGCAAGAGGTTCCTTATCCAGTGGTGCCACCACCAAGGGATAAAGCATAATATTTGGGATAGGTGGTGGATGGTTTTTGACTATCCTCCATGCAATAAAGTTATGAGGTACTAATGAGTCTAGTTTATGGTTTAATTTTGGTAGAATTTATGATCTACTTGTTGAAATTGTCATGAACCTTGATCTTTGAATGTTGATATTTCCTCAAAACCATAGACATTGGGCCTAATTTTATCTCTACAAATCTTTAATGACATTGACATGTTATATGGACTATCTGTGTTAATTCTACACATGGATTAATGAATGTTCTTTAAGATAGTTACAAATATGTGATTATTGTGCATACTAATATTGCCATGCATATATGATTAGAGACCTGTGACATTGAGAAGATTCCGCCAGTTGGTTGTTCACCATAACGGTTAGCAATGTGGTCATGTGAAGGTCAATGGAGGTCGACGACAGGAGATTCCTCATACAAATCAAGTTGTAACTGCCTTGTAAATGGTCTTTATCGTTGTCGAGCGAATATAGGCGTTACTATTGTGCTAAATATGTGTTGAGGCAAGCACGTTTGAGCAGATTCCATGCATACGTAACCGCCTCTCCACTTTCTTTGCTTTCCCTAAAGTGGCTTCCTCCCAATTCGTGGAGTTGACCACCTTGCTTAGTTAGTAGCTTCTTTTCCTATAAATAAGAGTCAGATGCTCCTTATCAGGAGGTTGCGTGATCTGATGATGTACTTGCATTCTTAGTTTTCAGTAATATAGTTGCATTGCTCTATTGTACTCAAGTCTTC
Organism: Sequoia sempervirens; assembly: GCA_007258455.2. Classification (NCBI taxonomy): domain Eukaryota; kingdom Viridiplantae; phylum Streptophyta; class Pinopsida; order Cupressales; family Cupressaceae; genus Sequoia; species Sequoia sempervirens. The sequence goes on from VDFB02255674.1 coordinate 18,716, forward strand.
CAATGAATAAAATGAAGTTATAAGTCTGTGCATTTGAGTTTATATTAGTTTTAGAGGATACTCATCCAAGGGGGCCCACTTGGTGAGAATTTTTTCCTTTAGTTTAGTTATTCATTTTTGTTCAGTAATTAGTTAAGAATCTGGCACTAACTATTCCTGCAGCCACTAGAATTTCATTCTGTGACTGTTCCTGCAGCCAAAGCAAACAAAGTAGTTTCCTGTTTGTTTGCTCAGATTTTTGTTTCTATCATGCATTTCAAATTAGTATAGTTGTTGGTTGATGTCCAGTATTTATGATATTCCTTACCAAGCAATTTTCCTTCAACATTATGCTTTTCTTAGTTGTAGAATGAATATGGCTACTTTGGATCCTTAGTGCACATACTGTGTTGAGCCATTTCAAGTTCACGTCCCTGGGTTGAAAAGTTAAATGCACCTTCATGATGATTAAAATGGCTATTCAGTTTATATGTCCAATCTCTGAATCACAATTGTAAGGGCTTAGTTGTTTAATCATTATAGGAGGCCAACATTTTTTACACCGTTGTTGGGGATGGTGTCAAACTAGGGAGTTCTTTGGAGTCATTGATAGCTTTCTTGCTGTAGTATTTTTGAAAGTTATTCTTAGTATACCTCTCATTTAGGAAGTAATGACCCCCCTTATTATTTACCAATTCTTTGTGTGAGTTGGCTAATAGTGAGTTGATACCACATGCATAGAGGAAGGAGAAGAGATGCTTATGGGAGATTCCTTCCTAACAATCTTGATCCATTCTAGCTAGTTGAATATCATAACCTACCAAGAGAAGAAGAAGAAGAAGATCCACACCCTTTTTTTGATGCATTTTCTGATCTGACTAGCTCTGAAGTTTCTTCTGAAGACCAAAATCAGCTTAAGAATCTCTTTGCTTTGGAACTACATCAAGCAGGAATGGGTGATGCAAATAGAAATAGACCTAGCCAACTGACTTTTCCTTACCCCATTGCTCATCAGAATGAAGTAGAAAACCTCAAAAATATCCCTGCTTTATTCCTTCCTAAGTTTTATGGACTTGTCACAAAAGACCCTGATACCTTCTTGTTCGAGTTTGACATACTCTGCATGAGTTATGACTATACCACCGATGCCCATAGGCTCAAGCTATTTCCTACCACTCTGAAAGAAGCTGCATTAAGATGGTTCATGAGCCTAGGCAGAAATATTGTGGAGACATGGATGACATGAAAACAAAATTCCTTGAGAAATACAAAGAGTATTGCAGGGGTAGTGACATGAGAGGAGATGGCATTTTTAGGATGTAGCAAAATGAAGATGAGAGCTTGGAGGATTACATTGCAAGGTTTATGTTTTTCCTACAGAAATATCCACACCATACACTCAATGAAGACTCAAAAAAGTTTATTTTCCTGAGAGGAATTAATGATAGTTACATTGATGCCTTGGACCTGATGGGAGGAGATATCTCCCAAGTTCCTTGGGAGGATATCAAGAAGATATGCCAGAACTACTCTAGGGAAACTTCAAAGAAAGGGAGAGCTTACCAATCTTCCATGGGTAAGTCATCCACCAATGGAGTTTCAAGAAAGGAGATTACTCATTTGTTGGCAGACTTCAAGCAAGACATCATAAAAAATCTAGCTACTCAATAGGATACACTTCAGGCCAAGAAGAAACAAGAGGAGGCAGAGGCAATGTTGGCAGAGTATTTCCCCCATTGTAGACAAAAGAAGGACTAAAGATGGAAGATGGTAGCTAATATTAAAAGCAAGCAGATTGCACCTAAGTTCAAGACAATTCAGATTGAAGAAGATCAAGTCTACTATGTTGCACAAATGAGGCCTTGGGCTCCAAGACAAGGTATGCCACCAGATCCACTCTCTTTTGTTGGGCCATATTTAAATTCTTATTCGTCTGGTAACCAATGGAAACCCCCATATCCATCCAACTATGGAGGATATCCACCACAACCTTGGAGTAACCCTCCAAATACCTAGCGTAATCATCAAAACTCTCCACCCCAGTGGAAAAAACCTCAGGGGAATTGGTAGCAATTTCAAGGACATTGCAGCTACCTCTAGGAAATTGGTAGCAAACAAATCAATGGAGGGGAGGACAACAATAGCCAAACCAGTCAAATAGTTACATGCAACCACCTTCTCAGCCCCAACAACCTACTATAATGCCTCCTCCTACTAATCTAAGCTCAAATCCACATAAACCTACTCAGCTACCATCTCATCCCACACCTAATCTAAATAACAAACCACAACAATGACATGTATACTCTACTAATTCAAATCAATTCCCTGCATATGTTGTGAGTGTGAGTAGCATCCACTTGCGTTCATGAACTACTATACTAGCTCCTTCCACACCCATTATCACTGAGCTTCCTGTGTAAGAAGAGGAGCCTTTGAATATTCTCATTTAGCCTAGTGCACTTAAGAATCCTGAACCGGTTCCAATCAAGTAGACTGCACAAACACCCCCATTTCCTCAAAGGTTGGAAACTGTGCAGGAAAAGGAAGAAAAGGAGGACACAACTTTTGAAATTATAGATCAGCTGAAGCATATAAGTGTCCAGATACCCCTATTTCAGGCCATAAAATATGTTCCAATCTATGGCAAGGCAATTAAGGAAGCATGTCTCAAAAATCCAGGAAGGAAAAAGAAAGACCCCACTACGGTTCATGTGGTGGGACAACTAGCTAACATCATGCTTGGAAAAGTGACTATCCCTAAGTACAATGACCCAGGTAGTCCTGTGGTAGGAGTTGTTATAAATGGAATCCAAATAAAGAATGCTCTGATTGATTTGGGGGTAGCAATAAATGTAATGACTAAGGACATCCTACAACAACTAAACGTTGCAAGCATGAGATCTACTCCTACTGTCCTACAACTTGCTGATAGTTCTACTATTAAGCCTAATGGTATAGCAAAGGATCTTGTGGTAATTCTAGACTCCTGAGAGTACCCAACAAATTTCATGATTCTTTCTCCTAAAGCTACACTAGGCAGGTATCCCATTATTCTTGGAAGGCCATGGTTAGAAACTACAGATGCATATATTGGATGCAGGACATGAGACATGACCATTTCTAATGGGAAGAACACCAAAATTTTTGTTCTTTATCCTCCTGCTCAGCCATCCCATGATGAGGATAATCCTGTATGGCCACATGTTGGTGAAGAGGCTGAGGAAGTTAATTCTATGGTGCAACTTATGATCTTAGGAAAAATCTCTTTCATGCAGCTTCAAGATGAAGATGAAGTATTGGCTAACATCATTCAAAATCATTGTGAAGTGGAGGAAGCATCATCTTCTCATTTTGTTGTTCTAGATAGTCAAGATACTTCTGCATGCTCTTCATGTAGACGTTCTTCCTACAACCACTCTTCCTATAGCAACAGGTATGTCCCATACATTACTTCCATATGAACTCAAGGTACCATGTATCAATGAAGTAGCTATGATAGAGTTGAATACACAAGCGCAGGTTTCAAAAGGAAAATATCTGAATGTTAACAACAAACTGAGTGAAGAATAGTAGTTGTTATTAGCAAACTTACTGAGGACTCACCAACATGCATTTGTGTGGGAATATCATGATATGAAGGGATTGGACCCTTAGCTTTACACTCACAAAATTTACATCAAGGATGATTGCATCCTGGAGTTAGACAGCCACAAAGAAGAATTAACCCTGCACAAAGAGAAATTGTAAAAGGAGAGCTACATAAATTGCTAGATGTAGGATTTATCTACCCCATTTTAGATAGCCAGTGGGTGTCTCCATTGGTGATTGAGCCCAAGAAAGGAGGGAAATGGTGAGTTTGTGTTGATTATAGGGAACTCGATACTGCCACCAAAAAGGACCATTTTCCCTTACCCCTTATAGATCAAGTCTTGAACTCACTTGTAGGAAAACAATACTTTTCTTTCCTAGATGGATTCAGCGGCTACAAATAGATCCAAATTGCACCTGAGGACCAAGAGAAGACTACCTTTACCTGTCCATGGGGAACATATTCCTACTCGGTACTTCCATTTGGCTTATGCAATGCACCTGCAACTTTTTAGAGGGAATTCATTAGCATATTTTCAGACATCTCTTATGATTGCATGGAAATTTATATGGACGACTTTACCACCTATGGTGTTGATTTCAATGAAGCATTGGAGAATCTTAGGAGATTCCTACAGAGATGTGAAGAAAAAAATCTGTCTTTAAATAGTGAAAGGTCCTTCATGATGATGCAAGAAGGTGTAGTCCTTGGCCACTACATATCTTATAAAGGAATTCAAGTAGACCCTGCAAAGATTGAGGTGATCAAAAATCTGCCCACACCTGCAAAACAAAAAGATGTTAGAAGTTTCTTGGGACATGCAGGCTATTATAGGTTGTTCATTAAGGATTTTAGCAAAATAGCAGCACCATTGTATACTCTTCTCACCAAAGATGCTGAATTTCAATGGACGAAAGACTGTGACAAATCATTTTCTGACTTGAAGACAACTTTGACTCATGCTCCTATACTCAAAGGACCTAATTGAGAGCTTCCTTTTCACATCCATAAAGATGCATCAGACTATGCTATAGGAGTATTCTTAGGGCAGAAAGAAGGAGCCATTGAAAATTCCATTTATTTTGTCAACAAAAACTTGCAAGGAGTTGAATTCAACTATACAATGACAGAAAAAGAAATGTTGGTAGTGATCTATGCCCTAAAAAAATTCAAGCACTACATAATAGGCTATCAAATCTTTGTGCACACTGATCATGCAACCATTAGATATCTCATGAATAAACCCCTGATCACAAATTTTATTTCAAGGTTGACTACATCAAAAGACACTCAAGTCATAGATGACTCTTTTCCTGACGAGCATCTATTCTCCACCAGTGTGCAAACACCCTGGTATGCTAACATAGCTAATTATTTGGTCACAGGAAGAGTTCCTCCTCACTTCTCTCCAAAAGAGAGAAGGGTGCTCATTGAAAAATCTTTTCCTTTTTCATGGATTATTGGATGTTTGTTTTATATTGGACCAAACCATGTCATGAGGAGATGTGTGAGGGAAGATGAGACATATGATATTTTGCATGCATGCCACAATGAACCATGTGGAGGACATTTTGCAACCAAGAGGACGACATTGAAGATTTTGAACACAAGATATTACTGGACAACACTCCACAAAGATGCAAGATATACAAGAAAATGTGATCGATGCCAGAGGATAGGAAGACCAACCAAATCTGATGAGATGCCACTTTTCCCTCAGGTAGTAATCACTCCATTTGACAAATGGGGACTATATTTTGTAGGACCCATTGATCCTCCATCAAATGGTAAGTCTTATATCTTAGTTTGCACTGATTATGTAACTAAATGGGTAGAAGTTAAGGCCATGAAGCATGCAAGAGATAACGAGGTTGTTGAATTTCTTTATGAGGAGATTTTCACAAGGTATGGAGTTCCAAGAGAGATAGTGACTGATCAAGGGGATCAATTCACATCAACCCTTATTGCAACACTGGTCAATGAGTACAACATAAGACACAAAAATTCTACTCCTTACCACCCTCAGGCCAATGGCCAAGTTGAGGTGACCAACCGGGAGATTGAAGCCATCCTGACCAAAACAATGGCTATTCATAAAAAGGATTGGGCAAACAGGCTGCCAGAAGTTGTTTGGGCCTACAAAACTACCCTTGAAAACAACTACAGGCTTCACTCCTTTTGAGTTGTTGTATGGGAAGACAACTATGATGCCCATTGAATTTGAACACAAGACTCTTAGGAATGCAATAGACTTGGGGATGGATATCTCTGAGGAACAAAGAGAAAGAATCATGCAGCTAAATACTTTGGATGAGATGAGGAGAGCAACCTTGCATCACATAGAGGTAGTGCAGAATCAGAAAATCAAGTGGCATGATAAATTCATCAAGGACAAGAAATTCTAACCAGGAGATTGGGCCTTGGTCTATGATTCAAGATATTAGGATAATGTAGGAAAATTGCAGACAAGGTGTCTAGGACCATATGAGGTTGCTGAAGTATACCCCAATGGTGTTGTTCAACTCACTACTATTGACCCAGTCAGATTTAAGCTATTTGTCAATGGTCATCTCCTTAGATTGTATCACAAGCCAACTTCCAAAGAGGAGTTCCTACAACAATTCACTCAACATGCAACATCTGAGCTTCCTGCAGGCGAGGGAAGTGGACCTAATGTCCCTCCTACTGGATAATTAAGGTATGTACTTGTCATAATAAAGATTTTCACCCCTGTGGGAGTCCACTTCTTCACCCATCCACCCATCTTCCCATCCATCTCCACCTTTCTCCCTCTTCCATCACTTCACTTCATTCCACCTTATTTTCATTAATTTCTCAATTAATTTTTTAAAGACAACCGATACTTTCTCCACAATCTTTGCAATGAATCTTCTACGAATCCAAGTATGTGCACATTAATTGCTTCTCTTAATTGTCTCTAGTGCATTCATTTAATTGATGTGAATTAATATGGACGTTCACCATAGTATTTCATTATTCCCTATCCCTATCAAATCATCCTTACCACCTCGCATGTGAGGACACATGCTCAAATTTAGGTTGGGGGGGAAAGATGTGAGTACTTTTCCCACGTTTCAGTCCATGCTAGTCTACGTCACCAAGTTTAAATCGAGCCAATTTGAATTATGAGTGAGATGACGGATCGTACATGTGAGGTGACACCAATCGCCGCCACCATTTTTCTCCATCATAACCTTCCTTTATTACTCCTTTACTTCCATTATTGATCCTATCATAATCTTAAGTCACCAAAAGGTAAAACAAAAAGAAAGAAAAGGTAAAAGAAAAAGGGAAAATTCAAACGACATTGGCATTGGAAATTTGGCAGTGTTGCAGGAAGGGAAACTTTGCAGAGTGATTGTTGATTACAGACAATGGGAGGTGGGTTAATCAGGAATGAACCCACAGTTCATGATGTATTATTGCAAGATACACCTTCACAAGCTGAATTCAGAAATTGTAGCTGGTTAGACTACTTCTTGAAGTTGAATGGTTTTAATGAAGACATTGCATTAGAATTTTCCCAAACATTCTTTGAGGGAAAAACCACGGTAAAAGGGCTAGAAGTATTGGCTACTGAAGAAAGAATTGTAGAGGTTACAGGGTTGTCTACTGATGGTGAAAATTACCCTACTTCCAGAGATGCCAGGTCAGCTAGGGTCGAATTTACAAAACCTAGCGACCCTCCATTGAGTGTGGACAAACAAGGTGCAAAAAGAACCTCTTTGCCCGAGCCATGGAAGCAAATAGTTCATGTTATAAAATATATCACCTATGAAGGACACCGATCAAATCTACATTCCATGCAATTTAAACTCTTGAATCACATGAGGCACGGGAGGAGGATGAATGTGTTGAATGTGCTCTACCACCTTCTTTCAATCATGGCAGTCGAGACTCATAAAGGTAGGAACAATTTTTTTTCCACCATTGTTTGATTAAATTGTTAGTTGAGAAGTCTTTGCATGATGTATCTGAGATTACTTGGGAAGAATTCGTAAATATTGATCAAATCAGACGAGAGCATTTGCGACCTAGGGTTTTACCTCAACCTCGTAGGTCTAGCAGGATATTGAGCATGGTTGAAGCCACTCCTGGTGCTTCAACCTTTGGCGCAGGCCCTAGTGCAAACCCTCCTGCAGTAGAACAAACAATAGAGCTTAGCTCATATGAGACAGAGCACTCAGAAAAAGAAAGTTCCTCTCCAGATTCTAATGATGATGTTCCTCTTGGAATCCTAATGAAAACTAGGGCATAGAAGAAAGAAGCAGAAATAAGAAAAGGAAAAGCTAAAAAGCAGCCGACAGAAAAAGGAGTACCAAGCTCTAGGAAACAGAAGGCTAACATTGTTCATCTTGTAGCCACAGAAAAATGTGAAAGCCCTCCCAGGAAATCAAGACCAGCTGAGCCAACCTTTGATATGCCTCCGTAGGAAAGCCCTAAGTCTAGAGAAATATCACAGGGGGACACAAAAGCTCCAATGGGGTAGGTGAATGTCGAGGAAGAGGACATGTTTGAGAAAGTAGCAAACATAACGTTGGCAGATCTTGTTGATATTGCAGAACAAGTTGAGAATCAAGGGTATGAGGAAAATCAGGATTTCGTATAGTAAGAGATCCTGTAGCAAGAGTTCTTGCAACATGAGCAAGAATAGGAACAAGAGGCTTTGCAGCTAGAATTGGGAGAACAATCAATACCCCTGCAGCAGGAATTGACTAAACAACCTGAATCCCTGCAGCTGGTACTATATGAAGAGCAAGCATCAATGCCAGGAAAAATGTTGGTAGGAATACATAACCCCCCCGATTTTTCAATGCACATGGTAGCTATGCATTTATGGAAAGAGATGAAAAGAAAGGAAGAAGAATGAAAGGAGGAGAAACGCAGGGTAAAGAAGGAAATTCAAAAGAAAGATGAGGAGATTGAAGATAAGGATGCAAAAATTGCTACTTTAAAGAAGGTGGATGATATGACAACCTTAGTACCCCAGATAGTAGAATGCAGGACTCCCCCAAGGGTCTATGCTTTGCATTTGAAGGAGAAATATCTTTCTTTTAAGTTGGCAAGGATTGTCTCAAGTTTGAAACCTTCCAATGAGACTCCTATTGAATTTTTCAATGCTTATCGGGTTGCTTCCCCTGAGATGAAGAATTTGTTGTGTGAATTCTATTTGCACAATTATGCTGTGACTCAAGACCATGATTGAAATCCAATGCTGTATGTTAGGGATGTCCAATTAAGGGAATTTATGTCCTGGGTACAAAATGAGATCATTTAGGGACAACAATATGGGGCTTATAAGCAAATGAAATCCAACATCCCTTTGCCCATCAAGGCTGAATCAAGAAACCCAAGGGACATTTATAGGGATTGGCACAAAATGCTTCTCAGACCTAGCTATGGTAATAGGATCATGCCTTGGATAAAAGCAATTTATAGTGATTATGAGGTGGTGGCAAAAGAAAAAGAGGAAACTGTGAAGAGATACATGTCACAAAGATGGAATAGCCTAATTGATGAGCTCAAACAATCTGAGCCCCACTCTATACAGAACTATGTTGAAACACTTAAAAGAATTGACAAATATATATAGATTGGAAGGACAAAGGGATGATTCTAGCTCCCACTGACTTTTCAACCACCCATCCTAATGTGGCCCGTGCCAAATTTTAGGTTTTACCACTATGATATAGCTACAGAGAGACAAAGATGGAACAAATTGGACAGGCAACAAGGGTTCTATTGGGATCCTGATTCATGCACAATAAACACTAATGTAGGATAGTTGGCGGTTGCAAATTTTAGGGCATTGACTAAGGAGAAGAACAACCCTTCCCCTATTAGAGGACCAACAAAACCTTAGGTTGGGGGGGGGAATGATGAGTTTAGTTTATGGTTTAATTTTGGTAGAATTTATGATCTACTTGTTGAAATTGTCATGAACCTTGATGTTTGAATGTTGATATTTCCTCAAAACCATAAACATTGGGCCTAATTTTATCTTTGCAAATCTTTAATGGCATTGACATGTTATATGGACTATCTGTGTTAATTCTACATGTGGATTAATGAATGTTTTTTAAGATAGTTACAAATATGTGATTATTGTGCGTACTAATATTTCCATGCAGATACGATTAGAGACCTGTGACATTAAGAAGATTCCGCCAGCTGGTTGTTCACCATAACGGTTAGCAATATGGTAATGCAAAGGTCAATGGAGGTCGACGACGGGAGATTCCTCATGTAAATCGAGTTGTAACCGCCTCGTAAATGGTCTTTATTGCTGTTGAGCGAATATAGGTGTTACTGTTGTGCTAAACCTGCATTGAGGCAAGCACGTTTGACTAGATTCCATGCATGTGTAATCACCTCTCCACTTTCTCTGCTTTCCCTAAAGTGACATCCTCCCAATTCGTGGAGTTGATCGCCTTAGTTAGTAGCTTTTTTTCCTATAAATAAGAGTCGGATGCTCCTTCTCAGGAGGTTGTGCAATCTGATGATGTACTTGCATTCTTAGTTTTCAGTAATACAGTTACACCACTCTATTGTACTCATGTTTTCCAATAAATAAAATGAAGTTATAAGTTCATTCATCCGAGTTTACATTAGTTTTAGAGGATACTCATCCAAGGGGGCCCACTTGGTGAGCATTATGTCCTTTAGTTTAGTTTAGTTATTTCTTTATGCTCAGTAATTAGTTAAGAATCTGGCACTGACAGTTCATGCAACCACTAGAATTCCATTATGTGACTGTTCCTGTAGCCAAAGCATACAGAGTAGTTTCCTGTTTGTTTGCTCATATTTTCATTTCTATCACGCATTTCAGCTTAGTATAGTTGGTTGACGTTCAATATTTATGTCATTCCATACCAAGCAATTTACCTTCAGCATTATGTTTTTCTTAGTTGTAGAATGAATATGTCTACTTTGGATCCTTAGTGCACATACTGTATTGACTCATTTCAAGTTCACATCCCTAGGCTGACAAGTTAAATGCACCTTCATGATGATTGAAATGGCTATTCAGTTTAGATGTCCAATCTCTGAATCACAATTGCAAGGGCTTAGTTGTTTAATCATTGTAGGAGGCCAATAGTTACCATAATAATTTTTGAGGAAAATCTATTATAATTTTGTCCTCAATTAGATCCCAAGTTACTTTGACATGCGAGAGTTCAAGGTAGAGGTGAGGGGTTCACACAGGACAGAGTGGGGGCACAACCTAACCCAAACCAAGCACCAAGACTGTTAAAGTTGAGAAAGCCAACCTCACAGACCCCGAAGATCACCTGCATACAAATAACCTGTCACAGAAAGAAGACATTCCAGACAAAAGGCAAGGGTGCTCTAAAAACTGAAAATTGTATTAATCAAAGTGAGATAAATTACAATGATGAATCCTTATAAAAGGATATTGTGCAACCCTAAAAGAAACCATAATAGGTAGACATTTAATAATTAATATAATTATTAAATGTAATAAAATGCAAACTAAAGTGAAATCTTAAGAGAGGAATAAAGGTAATTTAATCAAAATGATTAAATTAAAACCTTTACTCTAACACCCCCCCTTAAGATGAGAAAAAGTGCAGTTACAAACATGTACAAGAAAGCAAAGGTAACTACAATGCATGAAAGTAAAATTGGGTCCCGACAACTAGGCCTAATCAGGTACCCAATTACAACCAAATCTCTGTAAAGTGGAGAAATAGAGAAAACCTCATGGGAAAAAACTCTACTCCAAAAAGAGATGAAAGAAATAAATGCACTAATAACAGAAGGATAGGAGGTGGATAACATAAGACCCCCCATAGACAGCTTCTATCATATAAGTACATGTACAATGGTCTCCATAGGAGAAAAAGAAAGAGACTAGAAGGCCCCCCACAATGAAGAAACTCCCGTCGCACATATGGATGCCTGAGGTAGAATCCAGAAAGAGATCCTGAAGTGGCATATAATATTCCTCCCCTTGGGAAGAAATGGATCCAAAGGATGAAGATGAAGAAACCCTGTGAAGAGAGAAGAATCAATCTGTCTCAAGATGTGTGCCATGATAGGATGTTGAAGAATCTCTCTGTCTGAACTGAAACAAAAGATGTCAAATCCAAACTGAACTGAAGAATCTTGAAATGCAACCTCTAAATGCACAGATAATGGTGGGCTAACAGCTGGAATATGGCTGTCAACAAAGAGGAGCTGAAAATCCTCAAAGTAATCCTCCAAATTTGCAATGTGAGACTCAACAAACAAAGACGAAATGCCTGCAAGATAAGAATCCCAAGTAGCCATGTCTGAAAGATGTATGATGTCCTGCTTAGCTGAATCAATAGGAGCCAAAGAAGAGGCAATATCAAACTGCTCAAGAACAACAGGAGAAGATGTTGATACAAGTATAATCTTAGTCTGAAGAGTAGGAACTGTGAGACAATCCTCTAATTCATCAGAATATATAAGGGTGTTTAAATACTGAAGTTCCTTTAAAGTATCATGATCAAAGGTGCTCTCTCCAACCAATGGGTACAAGACAATCAAGGGATCTTTTGGGAATGGAGAAAGACGGGGGTCTCCATAGATCTCCCAAAGACGTGTCCAAAGTGAGTGAGGACAATCAATGCCCGATATAGCCCACATAGTGTCGAATCAACACTAGACCGTATAAGTCCTACTATGTGATTTCTAATGATATCCCAAGCTAGTTTTCCCTTTGAAGTTGCTAGTTCAGGTATGAGATCATACAAATAAGGCAAAATATTAAGCCACCTACAGTGTGTAAGTATGCGCTTTGCCCATGACTCATAATTACCCCGTTCCAGAAAAACAACTGAAGGGTGAGTAGAAAAACCCATGATAACTCTTCAAATTAAAAATTTGAGACTAACTGACCTCAATACTGATAAACCAGATCAACATATGCCATCCCATGCAAACAAATCATTTCCAGGTGCCAAAAAGTCCAAGTAATTCACAGATGTGTGAAAACACAAAAAACTAAATGAAATGTACCTGGGGAAGATTCTAGAAAAATAAATGACAGATCTGGAAATATCACAGAAAAACCTTTCTAACGCCTATTCGTTTGCAAAAAACGGAGTCCGTATGCAAAAGATATGGCTCCGGGAGTGCAAAAATCTTGTTCTGACTTTGACTGAGAAAAAATGCTTCAAAATGGAAAAACCAAGAAACCATACCTACTCCATCATATCGGTGCTGGAACCAGCTTTCCAATGCCTATTTTCATTCGAAAATACAAGTTAAAACGCCCAAGATATGCCCGTTTTATTAAAAGTACTCATTTAGGCTTTAAACCAAAAATATTCAGTTGAACCTTCATGCACGAAAATCGAGGCAAAAATTAAAAAAAGGGCACGAAAATCGAGGCAGCTCAAAAGTGATGCAGCGACCAAAAAGATGAAATGAAAATTGTCTCGTCCGTACGGATCCGTACAATCATAGGGATTTTTAAGCATTTTTTTGAAATTCTCCAAAAACACTAAAAAATAAATTTTCAGCAAACCCTATCATATTTTATATGAAAATAGGGGTTTTTGGGCCTTCTGAGCACACCCACGAGGTCCGTTTTTCACTAGCATTCTTTTTTTGAGAGATCAAAGTGAAAATTTCTTAAAAATTGATGGAAAAACCCCTCTGATCTGGCAAAAAAGAACTGGAATTAAACCCTTGCACAGAAAAACACTCTGTAAGCTGATATCTTCCAAAAAAGAATAGGCAATTGCAGATCTGGAGCTCTGATACCATGTTGAAGTTGAGAAAGCCAACCTTACAGACCCCGAAGATCACCTGCATGCAAATAACCTGTCACAAAAAGAAGACATTCCAGACAAAAGGCAAGGGTGCTCTAAAAACTGAAAATTGTATTAATCAGAGTGAGAGATAAATTACAATGATGAATCCTTATAAAAGGATATTGTGCAACCCTAAAAGAAACCCTAATAGGTAGACATTTAATAATTAATATAATTATTAAATGTCATAAAATGCAAAGTAAAGTGAAATCTTAAGAGAGGAATAAATGTAATTTAATCAAATTGATTAAATTAAAACCTTTACTCTAACAAAGACCACTAGCTATACTAGAGTTAGAGAATGCGACTATTCCTTCTGTTGTGAAGGAGGGTGTTGAGGTGGAGACCTTAGATTCCATTATCTCGCTCACTTAGACCCTTATACAACATACTTGGCCTCTAGTATAGGGTGATGCAAGTGAGGCTTCTAGGTGTCGAGTTCCACCTCATGTATGTCAATCTTTTGGGTCTCTTTGTGTTTTTTATATTGAGGATAATTAAGATGCATGTGCCCAAGATACATTTACAATGGATCAGATTGTCATGATAAAAGCTCTATTGAGTGAGACATTTGATTTTGATAGTCAGGTAAATTTCAACACGTTCATTTAACTAAAATTATTAAATTTTATTTTGAAATGTAAGATTAACTAAATTATTAGAATGATTATAACAAAATTTCATAATCATAGTGTCCACCCTACTTGCAACGGTCCTCCACCTCCCTGTTACATGACAATGTCAAGTGGAGAGGTATGTAACTAGTAAAGAATTATAAATATTACATGTGAATTGTTGAACCTTATATGAATGGTATTATTATAACTCACTTTGGATGTTGAATAGGTTAATGTTGGGCCTTCAACATCAACACCTGGTAGTTGAGGTGCTCCTTGAACTTTCACTCAAGTAACCTTGTCTATTTTTATTCATTAATGGTGTTGTAAAATAATGTTAGGTAGTTTTGGTAATTGAATAATGTTGTTTCATTTTTAGATGATGCAAATAAATAATCCTCTTGATATTCACACCACAATGAAGCATGGTGTTGGTGCAACAATAGCAATTTTAATGCTTTTGATAGACCTGTATGAGGTAGGTTAGTAAATTTCACATTATATTTGTTGTTTTATCTATCTATTATTAAAAATTGAATGCTATTTATTTGTAGTTTAATTTCTATCTTGATGGTTTCCATAGGGATTTGCAACTCTAAATAATGAGCATGCCCTTGTTGTGGATGAATATAGTGATTATTTTGTTATATGTTATTTTTAAATTTAATTTCTATTATTAATGTACATACACTTTTTATTGTATTAGGTGGAGCTTCAAGCAAGTTTAGTCAAGATGAAGAGTGAACGAGTTTGAAAGAGACCACCATCATATGCATCTTCATCCTCTCAACAGTCAAAGGAAACTCGTGATCTCTTTCCTTCCCCTATAGGTAAATGACTACATTAGGGTCCTTTGTTGTATTCCTACATTGATATTATTGAACATATATTTTGTATTACAAATATACATGTGATATTATATGTCCATATGGATTTTTTGTAATCCTATACGACTTTCTTATATATATATTATACTTTTATCGACATATAATATTGTATACCTATATGGATTTTTGGCTAATACAAATATTTTTACCAATGTCATTCATATTTGCATTATAAACGATTAGTTGAATAAATGAATAATGAACTGATGCAACTATAAATGAGTAATGTTATCCATATTTGTACTATAAATGATTGATTGAATAATTGAATAAGGCTCACTTTTACCATGTAACTGATGCAAGCATTGGAATTAATCATTCATTAAATTAATGAAGTTAGATGTTTATTATTTATCCATATTTTTATTATCTTGCATGATAGATGTAGGTGCAAGGTTATACCACTTTACTATCTAGGTTTTCCTTTTTATTTTTCCTATTTCAAATTTGTTCTTGGAATCATCATCCACCTATAGGTTAAAATGGGACATTCCTCAATTCCATGATTGAGAGAATAGTCATACAAAATTTTGACACTTCTTAGGGTTATTAAGAGACTTTGTGGTTGTAATGTATCTTGAAATGATTATGATGCTTGGACACTAAAATACCTCTAGTAGTAGCAACCCACCTACCCATATGTGTTGACATCATTCATTTGGTGGCATGTGGTAAGGAATCTTCAAGGTTGTAGGCCATATCTTCACTTTTGAAAAGGAGTCTTAGCTTTAGTTAAAATTTATAAAATATTACAACCTTGTAAAAAATGCCTTTACTTGGTCAAGAATCTAATTGCATGATTTTTTTGTGGGAGGTCTTTAATGAAAGTTTGAGTTTTGTTAGGAGAAGAATTTTAGGATTTTTTGTTATCTTTTAGCTCTCTTCAATTGAGCATGTAGGTTCTTATGGAAGCCAAGGTTGTTTCAAGAATCACAAGGAGAAGCATTGATGGAGATCTTGACCCTTGATATTAGTTTCAACAAAGAAGCAATTTCTCTTTTTCCATTCTCATTGCTTTTCATGATGCAATGCCTTAGAAACCTATAATAAAACAGTATCACATAGAGATGTATCCATGGTAAGTGAAGGAAGCATGGGAAAATTTCTACAAACCCTGGGCATCATTATTCTCTAGTAATTCAAGCATAAGCATGTGAAACTATGGCTCTCATTTACAAAATATTGGGTTTTTTTTTTATGTTTTCATGTCTTTATCAAGATTTATAAGAGCCTCATGCTGAAATTGCTAGTTTCTATTATTCATTCTCAAAATATGTGTGAAGTTGTAAAACCACTTTTGATTCATTAAAAGGTACATGAGCAGATATACCTAGTAGGAAATGGTATTGGTAGGAGTGGTTAGGATTTGAAAATCTTTCATGAATATGCATATTCAAGGGTTATTAATTAAGGATAGCAATGTTTCAAGATGCCTATGAAACATATTAATAGAAAATTATTAAAGGGAGAAGATCATTAACCTAAATATGAGAATATATGAAAAGTAAAATTTTCTACTATGATGAGCACATGGAAGAGTGGAAGGTATAGGGTGATCAAAAGACATAGGATAAATTTGTAAGTGTCATAGTTTGAGAGAAAACCCATGCAAAATTTTAACACTTTTTTGGTCTCAGGGATCTTAAGAAATTTTGTTGGTCTAATTTAGCTCAAAAGGATCAAGATGCTTGGTTGCAAAAATGATACTTGTAATAGTAGTAATCTGTGCCCACCCCAACATGTTGGCACTGTTAGTTTAGCCCCACGAGATGAAGAGCATAAAAATGTCTCCCAACAACTTTTTACTGAATGCAATTGAAATTTTTTGCAACATCTAAATCATTGTCCCCATGGTGAAATAGCTTGGAGATATGAAGAACTAAGAGAATTTCTCGTGGAGAGACCCTACATGACCTTTTAACTTCAGACAAAACATTTGTACGTGTCACGATTTCTGAGAAATAATCTATGAAGGTTTGTCACTTTTTGGCACTTAGAGCTCTTAAGAGAAAGTGTTGGCATAGTGTAGTATGGAACGATTAGGAAAGTTGGGGTGTGAAGTAGGACCTTTCCTAGTATAAAAATTCCCATCCCAACATGTTGGAACTATTGGTTTTTACCCACGAGATGGACATAAAAATGCCTCCCGACAACTTTTTACTAAACGTATTTGACACTTTTACAACATTTGAAAACTTGTTGCCACAACCAAATGGATTGATTTTAAAAAAAATTGAGATGTTATTGTGAAGGGACCCTAAATGACCTTGTAGCTTCATATAGAACATTTGTAGGTGCCATGGTTTTTGAGAAACAACCTACCAAAGTTTGGAACTTTTTCGCACTTAGGGATCTTAAGAGAAAATGTTGGTGTGCAGTATAGCATGGAACGATCAGGAAAGTTGGGGTGAAAAATAGGACCTTTCATAGCATAAAATTTCCCACTCCAACATGTTGGTACTTTTGATTTGGCTCGTGACACACAAAACAAAATTTATGCTACCTTGCATCTTTTTCTTTAATGCATTTGATGCTTTTAGTAACATCTAAAAACTTGTCGCCATGACCAAATAGATTGGAGTTTTAAAAAATTTAGGTTATTGTGGAGGGACCCTATGTGACCCTTTAGCCTTAGAAAAATGTTCTTAGGTGCCACAGTTTCCCCAAAACAACTCATAAAATTTTGACACTTTTTGGCACTTAGGGTTCTTCAAAGAAACCACCAACATAGTGTAGTCTGGAATGATCGGGTAATCTGAGGTGCATAATAGGAGCTTTCCTAGCATAAACCTATCCACTCAAACATGTTGGCAGGTTATTAGTTTGGACCCATGTTGCACAAAACAAAAATTTTGCCACCTTGCGAATTTTTCTTCAATGAATTGACGCTTTTTGCAACATTTAAAAACTTGTCACCATAGCCAAATGGATTGGAGTTATAAAAATTTAAGAGAGGTTATTATGGTGGAACCCTACATAACCCTTTAGCTTTAGAAATAACATTTTTAGGTGACATAGTTTCCAAGAAACAACCCATCAAAGTTAGACACTTTTTGGCACGTAGGGCTCTTAAAAGAAAGTGTTGACACGATGTATTTTGAATGATCGAGAAAGACGGGGTGTAAAATAGGACCTTTCTTAGCATAAACATAACCACTTAGATGTTTCAACATTGTCGGTTTGGCCCCATGACACACATAACAAAAATTATGCTACCTTGCAAAAAAAAAATCAATGCATTTGATGCTTTTGTAATGTTTAAAAAATTATCGCCACAACCAAATTGATTGGATTTTTAAAAATTTGAGAGAGATTATTGTCGAGGGACCCTATGCAACCTTGAATATTTACAAAAAAAATAATATAGGCGCTATTTTTTTGAGAAACAACCCATCAAATTTTGGTACTTTTTGGCACTTAGGGCTCTTAAGAGAAAGCATCACCACAATGTAGTCTAGAATGATCAAGCAAGTTGGGGTACACAATAGGAACTTGTATAGAATAAAACTACCCATCTAGATCTATGTTGTCAATATTAGTTTTTCCCCACAACACATAGACCAAATATTATGCTACCTTGCAACTTTTTCTTCAATGCATTTGATGCTTTTTGTAACATCTAAAAACTTGTCGCCATGTCTAAATGGATTGGTTTTTTAAAAAATTGAGAGAGGTTATTATGAAGGGACCATTCATGACCTTTTAGATTTAGATGAAACTCTTTTAAGTGCCATAATTTCTAAGAAAGAGTCCTTCAAAGTTTGGCACTTTTTGGCACTTAGGGCTCTTAAGAGAAAGCACTGGTGCAGTGTAGTTTGGAACGAACTAGAAAATTGGGGTGAAAAATAGGACCTTTTCTATCATAAAACCACCCACTTATACATGTTGAAATTCTCAATTTGGCCCCTTGATGCACATAACAAAAATTATGGTATCCTGTAACTTTTTCTTCAATATATTTGATGTTTTTTGCAACATCTAAAAACTTGTCTCCACAACAAAATGGATTGGAGTTTTAAAAATTTGAGATAGATTATTGTGGGTGGAGCCTACATGACCCTATAGCTTTAGACATAAAATTTTTAGGTGTCATGATTTCCAAGAAACAAACTGTCAAAGTTTGACACTTTTTGGCACATAGGGCTCTTAAGAGAAAGCGTCAACACAATGTAGTCTGGAATAATTGGGAAAGATAGGGTGTGAAATAGGACTTTGCATAGTATAAAAATTCCCATCCTCAAACATGTTAAAACTATTGGTTTGGCCCGATGATGCACAAAATAAAAACTATGCTACCTTGCAAATTCTTATTTAATGTATTTGATGCTTTATGTAACATCTAAAAACTTGTTGCCATGACCAAATGGATTGGAGTTTTAAAAAATTTAGAGGTTATTACAGAGGGACCCTACATAAACTTGTTTCATTAGACATAATATTTTTAGGTTCTATGGTTTTCGAGAAACAACACATCAAATTTTAACACTTTTTGGCACTTAAGGCTCTTAAGAGAAAGTGTTCATGCAGTGTAGTATGGAATGATAAGGGAATATGGGGTGAAAAATAAGACCTTTTATAGAATAATTATTCCCACCTAGATGTGTTGGAACTATCGGTTTGGCCCCATAGTGCATAAAAAATGCTACCTTACAAATTTTCTTTAATGTATTTGACATTTTTTATCTCTGAAAACTTGTCACCATAACCAAATAGATTGGAGTTTTAAAAATTTGAGAGATGTTACTGTAGAGGGACCCTACATTCAACCATGTAGCTTTAGAATTTTTTTTAGGTGCCATGGTTTATGAGACACAACCTATCAAATTTTGACACTTATTGGCACTTAAGGATCTTAAGAGAAAGCGTCAGTTGACACAATATAGTTTGGAACAATCAAGAAAGTTGGGTTGGAAAATATGACCTTCAATAGTATTAAGTCACCTACCTAGACATGTCACACTTCCAATTTGACCCCATGATGTACTTAACAAAAAAAATTCTACCTTGCAACTTTTTCTTCAAAGCATTTGACATTTCTTGCAACATCTGCAAAATTTTCACCACAACTAAATGAATTGGATTTTTATAAATTTGAGAGAGGTTATTATGGAGAGACCCTATATGACCATGTAGCTTTAAAAAAAAACATTTTTAGGTTCTATTTTTTTTGAGAAATAACACGTCAAAGTTTGACATTGTTTGGCACTTAGGGTTCTTGAGAGAGAGCACTAAAACAATGTAGTCTGGAATGATCAAGCAATATAGGGTGAAAAATAGGACCTTTCCTAGCATAAAATCACCCACCAAGACATTTAATAATTGTTAGTTTGGCCCCACAATACATGTTATTAGGTCAAGGGAAGAAGTAGATCTTATCTTAGGCTACTACAAATGGTTTGTAGAGAAAGAAGAAGCCATTAGATGCAATTAGGAGTCATGTCCCTTCATGGGAAAGCACATATATAATGTAAATCATATGTGGAGAATATAGAGAGATGTATGAGAGATCTTATAAGAGTAGAGACTAAGACCTTCCTTTTGTATGAAGCTATAATATAGTATAAAGGGTTATAAGGGTTTACATATGTGTGTACTATAGATGAATGAATGGTTCTTTTGTTGTTATCATAGTAGGTGTTATTTGTTCATCTTAGTAGCTTAATGAAAATGATTTTTTCTCTTACTATTTCCTCTTGGGTATAAAATTACTATATAAGAAGTCTTGTGGTACAAATCTTTTGACTATACTTCCCTGTTTTTCTTGCTGTAGTGTCAAAAAATATCGTCGTTTACATTTTTACACTTGATTTGGGAATGATTAATGTTAGAATGAACTTAAGGTCACCTTGATCTAGTGTTGTGATGTGTTTTACACATTCACATTAGGTCTTGGGTCCTTTTTAAGCTAAATAAACCTAACTTTGCCTTGATTTAATGTTGTAAAGTGTATTCATTTACACCTTCACATTAAATTTAGGGCCCTTGGACCTAATGGTGCCTTAATCTAGGTGTTGTAATGTGTTGTACACATTCACATTGGATTTAGGGCCATTTTAAGCTAAATAGACCTGAGTTTGCTTTAATTTAATGTTGTAAAGTATATTTATTTACACTTTCACATTGAGTTTTGGGACCTCTTGTATTTATTTCCTTTATATCATCATTAATAGGCCCCTAAGACCCTATTTTATGCATCCCAAGGCTTATTTCAACCGAAATCCTAACAAGGTCGTGTGGGACCTATACGCCACCTTGGGCATATGAGTCCCACCCAAGTGGGACCCATATCCCATAGATGGCATATGAGTCCCACCCAAGTGGGACCCATATGCCACATATGGTGTATGGGTCCTATTTGACCCCTTTTTAGGGTTTTGAGTAGAAAATCTCAATTTTAAGTTCAAATTTCATGAATTTCAACCTGAGGGATCTAATAAGTGGGACCCATATGCCACATATGGTGTATGGGTCCTATTTGACCCCTTTTTAGGGTTTTGAGTAGAAAATCTCAATTTTAAGTTCAAATTTCATGAATTTCAACCTGAGGGATCTAATAAATAGGATATTTTATGGATTTCCCATATAAATGAGGTTTCAAATCATTATTTCAAAGCCTTCATGATATCAAGTCAATTTATCAAGAGCTAAGCATTCCAAGACTTCACAAGAGTGTCAAGAAAGCATTCAAGAGCATTTCTAAGGCATTCAAGGGCAGATTTCTTCATCAATTATTGCAACAATTTAAGATCCATCATCATGTCAAGATTATCAAGCATCAAGCATGTTTTTGAGCTAGTTGTGATGTAGCATTGAAGATCCAAGATTAAGCATTGTTCCACACTTATTTCAAGGTCTAGATCTACATCCTTCATGGCCACTTCATGTTAAATTGCAGATTTACAAGACATCATCCAAGGTATAATTATCCATGTTTCATGTCCTTATTTCATTATCTCATCATTTGGTTTAATTACCTAAAAGGGGTTTGACCAAGGAAAACCCCTATTCACTAAAAATTAATAATTTTTTATCCTCTTTACATGTGTGATTGCAGATCTAGGTGTCTTGGAACATGAAGGATCTTTGAAGATTAGGTTACAAGCTTGAAGGAAGTTGTTGGAGTTTTCTCCTCACTTGCAAGGTCATAAAAATTCTTCTACAGGTCCAAAATCAGGGTTTTAGATCCATAAACAAAGTGTGGGATAAAGAGAAGAGATTGGAGAGCAGAATCAGATCTTAATCCTCCAAAAAAGCACACTAGGACTGATACACCACCTTGGGAATATGAGTCCTAGTACGGTCAATTTTCAGGGTTTCAGGAGATTCAAAATAAGCACTGTCAAATTCTAGTTTTGGTGTAGAAAACCAAATCTGGGAATAAATCACCCAGACTGGTGTATGAGTCCCAATCAACATCAAACTCAATGTTTTCAACATGTCAGGTCCTCATTCAAGCCTCTACAAGTTTCCTGGTGCACACTTCTAATTTTATAGTTTTTTGTTATGATTTACTTGCATTTCTAGGTCATTTAATTAGGTCTTGCATATCATTAAGTTTCATAATTAGATATTGTATTTCATTAGTCTTTCCAAGCCCTAGCCTAGTGGTGAACCCTTCTTTAATCATTAATCATACCCTAGGACAACCCTATTGCAAGATCTATTTCTCCTTTGCATACTTTAGATTGAGATCTCTAGGGTTTTCCTTGAATGTGGAGTGTAGAAGATTGTTGTTCTATGTCCTAAACCCTAGCGATGACAATTTTCTACCTTACACTTGCTAACATTGGTTGTTGTTGGGACCCTAAAGAGAACATCAAAGAAAGTATAAAGCATAAGAAGGAAAGAAAGTTGGAAAAAAACCAATTTACGTCAAACCCTAAGAGCCACCTCTATGAGAGAGGGGTAGGCAATTAGGGGATGACATATGGAAAGGGGGAGGGGACCTGAAAGGGTCCCTAAAAAGATGCAACTATTCAAATTTTAAATAAACCTGGGCTATATAGACTAATGAGATATATAAATAGAATGCCATGGGAAAAGGAGATAGAAAAAGAGAAGAGAAACCAAGGAATTGATTAAAATGGAAATGGACAAGAATACTAAAGGAAGGAAACAAAAATAAAACTAGAAAGAGAAGAAAGATATCACAAAAAGGTAAAAGAAAAAGAAAATAAAGAGAGAGAAAACTAAAAAAATAGCAAAATAAATTTTAGAGAAGAGAGGGGAGCATGCCAAGAAGGGTGTTATTGAGTGTGTCGATGTGGGTGCAGCCAGAAATATGAAAGGGAAAAGAAAGGAGTCAAAAGCCAAGAATTTTGCAAATGAACAAAACAAAGGAGCGGTGGAGAATAACCTTAATCATGCAAATATGTTAGTTAAGTATGAGATGGTAGCATTTTTAATGAAGAGTTACCTTTGGTCACATACAAATACAAAAATTAAAGGAGAAACATGAGAAAATAGACAAGGATTGTGGATAGTCTATACGGTGAATTGGGATATTCTAGAAAATGATAATCATACTATTGAGTGGAAAAGTTGAGGGAACAAGGGTCACACTGTTGATTGGAGAAATTCAAGAAGTAGCACCGATACTAACTCCCTCTTTGGTAAGCGAGGAATTAATAATGGAATTCAAGGAGGAAATACCTTAGATGAAGATGATATGAGCAATATGAGGAAGATTACTATCTTTGAAAAGGACACCAGTGATGCCGCAAAATATATTTTACTATTGGAACCAATTTGGTAGAGCAAGAACAAATCACGAGACATCAACAAATTATTTGATTTCATCAGTTTGCTAAGAAATGAACCCCTGAAATGGTACTGCAAGTCATACCCATGAAATGATAAGGAATGGGATGAAGTAAGAAAATAATTTCTAGAAAATTTTGATAGTCCTAAACTCCCCACAGAAGGAGTAAGTAAACTAAGGGAACCATCCCAATGAGAGGATGAATATATCAAAAAAAATGACTAAAGGTTCAAAGAAGTGACATGAAGGTTAGAAGGTCCATTGAATGATAAAAAAAGATAGAGTGATTCCTCTCTATGGTAATTCCAAATCTAAGGATGGCCTTGGATGGTAGATGCTTTGCTACATATTCAAAATTGGTAATATTGGCCTATCAAATAGAAAATCAATCATGGTGAAGGATGGAAAAGGAAAAGGAAAATAGAAGAGTAGAGAAACTAAAACTTGAAATTGAGTAGTTGTGAATGAGACATGACCTCATGAAACAAGAAATAGGACTGAAGAGGCCAAGCATATAGTGTTCCTACTACAGAAGGGAAGGCCATATATGAAAAAAATGTCCCAAGTAGATTGGAGAGAAGAAGGCCAATGTGCTAAGGGTAGATCTCCACACGGTCAGGAAACCAAAATATTTATATTGTGGCACTTTTGGAGAATGGGATGACCATGAACCAAAAAATTTCACATCCCATATGTTCTGAGTAAAAGAAGAACACAATTATGATTGGACTATGGCACGTGTAAAAGGATTGGGGGAAATAAAACTATATGCACAAGATAGTGGGTATAAAGTACCACCATGGCAGTAGAACCAGAGGACTGTAAACACAATTCAAAATCTAGAACCATACAATAAAAATGGTTTGTTCTAGGGAGGAAGAGGTTGAGGCCAAGGAAGAGGAAGGAGAGAAGATGCCACATGCTTTAATTGCAGAAAAATAGGACACTTTGCAACTGAATGTTGGTGTGAGAAAAGAAAAGAATGTGGGTTTTGCGGTCATGAGGATCATGATGCATTCAACTATGATAAGGCATGTCAATATTACAAAAATATAACACCACAGACTCAAAATGATGAACCACAAAGTTCAAATTCAAATAGGGGAGAAAGGCTCCTCTAGAAGGTGCCCAAGAACCTAGAAGAAGAAAAAAGGAGGTGTCACAAGGTAGGAAAAGACAAAGGGTATAATACAAAAGAAAGTAGTACAAAAGAAGAGTACCACACAAAGCCTAAAACAAAGAAAAAGAGTAAAGTGGTAGTAGTAACCAAAAAATCTACAACTATCGGAAAACAAGAAGCAATAAAAATAGAAGAAGAAAGCTCAGAGCGGGAAAAGGAATTCCACCCCACCAAAAAACAACATGATCAAATCCTATAATAGGCTAGGAAAATAATTGAACGGCAACAAGGAAAGGAAAAAGAAAAAAATAGTTATTTTTGAGAACAAGAAGTAAGAACACTAAAATAGTTGGCGCAGATGGAAGAGCAGCATGACGTGATAACAAAATTTAAAAAAATTAGCAAATACTAGAATAAAAAATCCATTCTATAAGTCAAGACAATAGGGAAGCATTGGAAAACTAGACCAATCATGATTGACCTCCAGATTCATCACAAAAAGATCTATAGGGTCATGGTGGATTTAGAAGCAGATACAAACTTGATCCCAAAAAGAATATGAGTATCTAGGGAGACCCACATTGGAACCCACCCATACAACATTAGTTTGGTGGATGGTACTAGGATGAAAAATTTATGAACTTGGAAATATGTAGAAGTGTCAAAGGAGTGAAACAAATTTTAGACTTTGAGGTAGTCACAATCAAGGAGACATTTGATTATTTTGATTCACTCCTCAAACTAAGATGGTTTATAGATTCATGTGGAGTGGTAGACACAAGAAAGGAAGAAATTTTATTTGCATATGATAGGAGAATAGTTATATCCCCTTAGGAAAGAATCAAGAAGAAACCTATGTAGAAGAGGTGAATGTAGAGGAATATGATGATGATGACAAAAGATAAACACTATAACTAAATTTCCTATAGCTAAAATTTTGGAAGAACCCAACTCAGAAGGGGAATTGGAGATAAATGAAACTAATGGGAGTGTAGATAGCGAGATTGTACTAGAAGCTTGGCTACAAGATGAATTGGAAGTATATTCTCATAGGATCTTTGGCTCCAGAATGGTATTCATGGTAAGGAAGACACCAAAAGAAGAATTATCTATAGAAAACATACTACATGATATTAGTGCCAACATAAAAAGTGATAAGAAGGAAAATAATGAAGTATCTCACCATGTCCATCACATTTCATGAGGAATCTCATACATCAAGTTACCTAAATATTTCAAAGTGGGGGACTTATTGTCATACCTCTCACAAATAGAACAAATCTTTCCAACTTAAGCTATAGACTTGACATCCTACCGCATACCCTCACTTGTAGTGCCACATGCTGGTATAATACACATAAGCATACTATTATCAAGTGGGAAAATTTGAAGACTCTAATAAAAGTATGATATCTTCTAGAGGTAGGAGAATATGATGGCATACCCATATATGAGGGAGGTATCCTACCACAACACCATTTAGATATGTGTACACACTACTAGGAAGAAGGATATGAGTATGATGAAAGACTATACATATAACTATTATATTGGATATTAAACACAGTGGCCAAAACCTAGTACATTGACTAGGAGGGATGAAGTAACAACAGATTTCCTCCATACCTCTTCTTTTTATAGTGAAAATCCTCATATACATACCACATTATTTAAAATGAAGAAGATCATATTAAAAAAAACTAGAGAATCAAATAGCACAAGTACTGCAAACCTATAACATTCTCCAAGAAAGGGATGGCACAATAAGGGCCCAAATGTAAACTCTCCATAACCACCTACAACAGATCCACATCTAAAGGGAACATATCAAAGAAAAAAATAAGTAGATGAGGGAGACTATCAACAATCATATGGTGCACTTATCAAGGACAATGGGGGAAGCACAAGAAAAAAACTAAAACTATTCAAACCCTTGGTAGTCTAGTTGAGGCAGAGGCCACAATAATTCAGATTCAGAGTCACATCTCCACACTACGACAAGCAAAAGCATAGTGGGAAAATTCACATAATCATATCAAAGGAACATACAAGCATCTCCTTCCCAATTTAGCATCATGTCTTGAGGACAAGAAATCATTTTAAAAGGGAGGACGATGTTATTAGGTCAAGGGAATAAGAAAATATTATTGTAGGCTACTGCAAATGGTTTGCAAAGAAAGGAGAAGACATTAGATGCAATTAGGAATCATGTCCCTTCATGGGAAAGCACATATGTAATGTAAATCATATGTGGAGAATATAGAGAGATGTATGAGAGATATTATAAGAGCAGAGACTAAGACCTACCTTTTTTATGAAGCTATAATATAATATAAGGGGTTATAAGGGTTTATATATGTGTGTATTATGGATGAATGAATGGTTATTTTGTTGTTAGCATAGTGGGAGTTATTTGTTCCTCTTAAGTAGCTTACTACAAATGCTTATTTCTCTTACTGTGTCCTTTGGGGTATAAAATGACTACATAAGGAGTCCTAGGGTACAGATCTCAAGACTGTAACTCCTTATTTTTCTTTCTAACAATGCACATAACAAAAAGTATGCTACCTTACAAAAAAAATTCAATGTATTTGATAGTTTTTGCAACATTTAAAAAATTATCACCATTATGGAGGAACCCTACATGAACCTTTAGCTTTGGATGAAACATTTTTAAGTTACAATTTTCAAGAAACAACTTGTCAAATTTTAACACGTTTTGCCATTTAGGGCTCTTAAGAGATAGTGTCAACACAGTGTAGTATAGAATGTTTGGGCAAGATGGGGTGAAAAATAGGACCTTTCCTAGCATAAACCCACCCAACCGGATGTGTTGGTGTTTTAATTTTACTCAAACAATGCACAAAACAAAAATTATGCTACCTTGCAACTTTTTCTTCATTACATTTGATTCTTTTTGCAACACTTGAAAACTTGTTACCACGACCAAATGGATTGAAGTTTTAAAAAATTGAGAGAGGTTATTGTGGAGAGACCTTACATGAACTTATAAGTTTAAACAAAAAATTTGTAGGTGCCACTATCTTTGAGAAATAGCTTGTGAAATTTTGGCACTTTTTGATACTTAGAGCTCTTAAGAGAAAGCATCAATGTAGTGTAGTCTAGAATGATTGGGAAAGATGGGTTGCAAAATAGTAAATTTTATAGCATAAACCCATCCACTTGGATGTGTTGGAATTGTTTTATTTTCACACAACACATGAAATTCAAATTATGGCTCTTGACAAGTTTTTAGTAAACATAATTAACATTTTTTGAAGTATTTGAAAAATTGTCACCATGATAAAGTGGATTGGAGGTTTCAAAAATTGAGAGAGGCTATTTTGAAGGGACCATACATGACCCTGTAGCTTCAAAAATAACATATTTAGGTGTCACTGTCTTCAAGAAACAACCCTTCAAAGTTTGGCACTTTTTGGCACTTAGGTCTCTTAAGAGAAAGTGTCGATGTAGTATAGTATAGAAAAATCAAGCAAGTCGGGTTGCGAAATAGGATCTTTCTTAGCATAAACCCACCCACTTGGATATTTTGGAAATTTTGGGGTTTTTCTACAACACATGGAATGCAAAGTATGTCTCTTGACAAGTTTTTAAATAACTTAATTGACACTTTTTGTAACATTTGAAAAATTGTTGCTACGATAAACTTGATTAGAGATTTAAAAAACTGAGATTATTATGGAGGGACCCTATGTGACTCTATAGGTTCAGAAAAATATTTGTATGTGTCACATATTCTAATAAATAACACATCATAGTTTGGAGGTTTTTTGCACTTAGGGCTCTTAAGAGACTCCACCAGAATAGTGTGCCTAGGACAATTAGGTGTCTTCAGGATTGAACAAAGGCCTTACCTAGAATTCACCCGCCCACCTAGATGTGCTGAACCATATATTTTTTCTACAATGCATGAAATGTGAAGTATGGGAATTGATTTTTTTACTAATTAGATGTCCATGATTATTGTTTCTTCTTTATGTGGCTCCAATGGTTTCTCCTTGGTGAATTAAACTTCCTAAATTCTTTCATAGTAAGTATGTTTTACTTCCATTATTTGCTTAAGAAATATGTTTCTTAATCAAAATTCTCTATTAGCTCCACCAATGACAATTCTAATCCCTTTGAGAAATGTCATCAATTAGAATATTGGAACTCCTTTGATACCTCCAATTCTCCTAGCTACCTAGGACCCTATCTTACCTAATACTTTAAAGGGCATACATAGGACCCTATCTTAGGATGTTGTAGATATTTACATGGTGTATCGTGTTATGGAACATAATATAGTATTAAGATAGCTCATTTTATATTTCAAAGCCAAAGCATTGGATCGATACCAAATTATATTATTTCATGAGATCAACTCAACCTTGTACTAGTTGGTTCTCTTAATATAGTGCAACAACTCAAGAAAATGACCACAAGAATATCATTATGGCATATCCTTTATATATTGTAGCAAAATAATCTACTTCAAGAATCCTTGAAAATGCTAAAGGATCCAATTATGGTGGCCTTCAAGATAATTAAGCCTAGAGATAAGATAACATAATAAAAATGCCATCCTCACTAATTATCCCACCATTCTTCCAAGTGTTGGCATGGAGTGTGTATTGTGTCTCTAATTAATACTACTATAAGATAGTTTTTTGTGTCTTCCAAGAAAAACATGTCCATTTCATACACCTAGAATAAGTTTTTTGTGTCTCTAATTAATACTACTATAAGATAGTTTTTTGTGTCTTCCAAGAAAAACATGTCCATTTCATACACCTAGAATAAGTTTTTTTGAAATTCCAAGAATTCAAAGTCTCATTGAAACTAAAGAAGTATCTTTATAGAGCCCATCAAGGTAAGGTTCTTAGTCATGCATTAAATTTTGAAGTTATTAAGTGGGGAGGCTATTTTTTAATCCCAATGAATGAACATGTTCCCATGTTTTACCCCAATTAAGCTAGTTTATTTTAATAATTAGTCAATAAGTAGTATAGTAACATTGCTTTTATTTTGTAGTATTTTTAATAAGCTGGAAAAGTATTTCATGGAGATGATATCTAAGCCATGAGAACTCTATAAATATAAAATCTACATTGTAATCCATGTTGTTGACTCAATGCCTCATACTTTATGAATTAATAACATACAAATTAATCAAACCTAATGTGCAATCACATAAGTGAAATTTATTGTGTATTTTTATGTACACAAATTATACAAAACCTTCCCACAATTATATAAATTTAATTCATACTTTCCATGAAAACCTAATGTAATTTCATATGTAAACAAACACAAGTTAGGAAAACCACAATACACAAGAAGGTGATGATAAGAATCTTCCTAGATCTAGAACTAAGGATAACATATCAATTTTAGAAAACTCATAAAAATGTGTATAAATTCATTGAATGACAAGTCCATGTAGGTATGTACATATATAAATAATCATGAAAAAAAATTTACTTGTACAAATATACAAATTTGATGTACACATTTATAAATCAACTTGAATTTACATTTTTTCATTTACAATCAATCCAAGGAACCATACAAATCTACTCTATTCTTTATTGTGTCAAGTATTGCCTCATGGTCAAACTAACAGACCTTCCACAAGTTCATGTTCAATGATCTACCCCATATTTGCTCAAATAAACATTTTATGCCACAATAAAGTTAGATTAATGAAGAATATTTCGATGAGTGTCAAAGTCCTCAAAAAACCACACATCAAACTTCTTAATTGGCTACTTTCTAAGCCATGTTCTAGTAACAAACACTGACCTTGTAGGATACTTTATGTTTTATCCATCTATAATAAGGGCCTCCATTTTTTTTCCTCAACACAATAACACATTTAATAATACCCTCTTCATTGTCTTCATATGCAATAACCACATAAAAATGTCCTACATTGATATGTGCATTCAAGTAGATGAATTTAGTTAGCATTACAAAAAAAATTACAAAATAAGATAAAATTATGAATTTCTTAAAATATGCATGTAGATATATTACCTAGTTGAACTAGATCTAATATGTGATCAAATTCAACTGATGATTCCATCTCTATGATTTGTAGTGCCATTGGGAGTCAAAACATCTCAAGTGGTCTTAGAATTCTTGTACACCATTCATCAACCCACTTCTTTGATTCACACTCATTCCAAGCTTGATTTGTACATGAAGAACGAAATAATACCATCTTCCATGTATGCATTCTCCATGAACCTGCATTAAAGATTCTAAAAGAGTGTAGCTCATTTTATCTTGTCAATGTACATCAATCCTCATATTTTTCAATATTAGTATCATCTACCAACCAAAAAAAAATTATGAATTATAGACTCACATTCATTACCTAGACTCATTGTAGCATTACACAATTCGATGATAGATTTCACATCTGTCAACTTTGCATTGTATTTGTACTTCAACTCTTCTCAGACTAAGGCTTTTTTAATACACTCCTACACCATCATGCTCCCCCTTTCCATGCTCAACCTTACATAAATTACACATATCCTTCAAATACCAGTGATCTTATGCATCTTTCTCAACCAATAGAATATTTCCAAGTTCTTGAATTGTGATTCATAATTTGATATGCTGATGGAACGATATGCCTCTTCTAGCCAAATCATGGTAGAACATCAGAAATCAACCTTTTACAAATTTTGTAGAATGTGCACGATCATCACTGATATAAAAATGATACTTTGTTAAGATTTTTGTGTCATCCTCTATATTGTCACCTACATGAATGAACGTTATATGCATAAATATAGCAACATGTGTGGAGTTGTAATACTATGATTATTCCTCATTTTATGGCTATAAAGTGTAGTTCTTTATAAAGTTCACAACTAAAACAATGGTATCACATTTCTTGTAAAGCTTGAATTACAAGTCCAACCATTGAGCTCCATGGGTATGCCTTGCATACCCATACACTATAGTCTCTCAAAAAATAGACATAAAATGATATACTAAAATATTTTCATTGACCAATTCACACATTTTTGCTTCTTTACCATCTTTTATACTGTAAGTCACTATCTTATATTTGCTAAATTCTACTAGTTCATTTCTAATTGCATGTGTACTCTCCATATGTTCAAAAATTGGTAAATATTTCAAGCCACCACAATGATCACATGTGCCATCCAAGCATAAGTTCTTGTAGAATAATTGACCATCCACTCTTTCACATAAAATGCTCGATATGAATTCTCTTGAAGATCTTGGTGGAGCCTGTATGTTACACTCTTTAAAAACATCATTATCATGCAAATATACATATATATGTCAATAAAAATCATAATGGTTAGAAAAATAAATATGTACTCTACAACAAGAAGTTGTGTGTGTGATTTATTTTGACATAAAAAGGCTTTACCATTTCAAAAAAAAATTGACTAATTTTAATTTGAGGATACATTTCTAGAAATTTGGAAAAAAATTGTGCTTGAGTCATATCCAAAAAATGATTTGGATGTGGCTCATGGTTTCAAATACCAATTATCCTTCTTATAACATCTTTTTGATTAGGAGATACCTTTGTGTTATTTTTCTAAAATTCTTCAATTAGGGATCTCAAAGCTTCAATGATTGGTTTAGCCTTCAGTGGGAGTCTATCAAAGAATGCCCATAATTCATTGTTATTTGAGTTCACTCTTTGATGCCTTCATATGGCTCTCATTAGATTTTTTATACTTATTTTCAATGCTTGACTTGTCTTTCTAATGAGGTGAGCTTTCTTATTTTGATTGCTTCCTATTGTTGATGTAATGACACATTCTGTGGCATTACTATCTTTGATGTGTGAGGTGTAACCCACACTCTCATATGCACTCATTATATTCTTTACAATATATTTCTCACTTGAAACATCTAATGTTATGTTATGCCCTGCATAACCACCCCATTTTATTTTGGAACAAAATGGGTCCCCCTTCTCTTTTGATTTCTTTGCCTTTGTTATTTGCTTTGTTTTTGGGATTCTTCTGTTTCTCCATGTTTTATCTTTTGTTCTGTCTTATTTAAGTTTGGTTCTGCCTTAGTTGAATTCAGGTTTTCTCCTGAGTTTGGGATTTTCCACCCCATCCGGATTTTCCCGGATCTCGCTCAAACTCCGGTTGAGCATTGTTGTTTGGGGATTTTTGATCTTCGCAGAAATCCGTGTGGACCGGATTTTCACGGATTTCTTTCTCCCCCAGATTTTCCTGAAATCTGTTGTTCCCTATTTGTTACGGATTTGCTGGAATGTCTTCTCCTTCACGGAAATCCGTCCCGCACTGATTTCCCTAGAGTCTGGTGGAATGTGAAGAAGTATGGAGTAGTAAGGCTAGTTAATAAATGATGATGCATTTTATGAATAATTGATGCTATTTTGAGATCTCACATGTTGTTCCTTGATTGATAATGATCGGATTAAGTTTCTAATGGGTGTTTTCATGTTTATTCTGCTGGAATCCGCCTGACTCGGAATTCTCCGAAATTCCTCCCCGGCTTGGATTTCGTGGGTCGACCTGAAACCCGAACTGCTTGTATGATCATTTTGTTTGAAGATTTATAGGCACCTTACTAACATAGGATTCATTTCAATGACGATTTTGATTAATTAACTTTTATCTGTATGATCTTTACTGTGGTTTTCTTTGTTGAATGCAGGATTAAATCCTATACTTGATGATATTTCTCAGCTGAGGCTCAGTTGGAAGGCATTCCTCAATCCAGTTGGTCTAAAAAAATTAGCTAAGGCAAAAGTCGGCAAGACCCCAGAGATGTCACAACGAGCGAAATTCATGTGCAATCAACTATCGGCATGACATCAATCAAAGTCACAGCGACTGGGAGCTTCTCTTCGACATGATATTCTATTTCGGAAAAAGGTCTCAGTGAGATCTAAGGGTTTCACCTATCAACAACAAAGAGAATGCATACCGGCGGGAGATTTTGACTTCGGGGTGAAGTCTCAGTGACTTCACAAAGTCTCACCGACGAGTAGAGTCCGAGGTAACACTTCGGCAGGAGTTATCTTTTCGGTGGAGGCTCTCCCCGAATATTTTGCGTCTCACCGATCAGTTCATAAGTGAACGCCTCAGCCAAACAATCAGCATTCGACATGTGGTCTTGACGAGGTCTTTTGGTCTTTCCGACCGATGGTGATGATTGCCTATCGCGGAGAGATCTATTCGTTGGTGTCTCACCGAGCGGCTTCGGTCACGCCGACATAGCGCAGGAGATTCTATCAGTATGTCTTCGAGGAGAGAATCAAAGTGTCTCGCCGACATGAGGGAGCCCTCACCAAAAGGTTTCTTAGTTTGGCATAATCTCTTGTTGAAAGGAGTAAGTCTCGGCGACGCAGAAGTGATATCACCAGGAGTCTTGCTAACATGGAAGGGTCCCACCAAAGATCTAAGGTCAGCGATAATTCTTGCATTTGGCAGGAGGTCTGGCTGATTGGCGTAGGTCTCCACGAAGGATCGGTCTTCGATGTGACACGAGGGGATCATTGAAAGGTTTCACCGAAAAGATAAAAAAAGCTCGCTGAAAGATCTAAGGTTCGGTGGGATGTCTCATCGACTAAACAAACTCTCCCCAAACTCAAATGAACACTCGGCGAAGGACGAGACCTCGGTGTAAGGTCTTAGCGAAGTTCGAAGGTCACGCCGAAACAAAAGAACTCGAGGAGACTCCAGAAGAATAAAGGGGATTTGGTGTGATCTCATGCCGAGGAGACCAAGTCTCACCGAAAAGAAAGGGAGCTCGAGGAGAACAAAAAGAACTTGGGGAGACTTCAAACTAATGAGGTGCTTTTGCTATGACTTCTTGCCGACCCAGCAGGCTCTTGCCAAAAAGAAGATAAGCCCGAGAGGATCTCACCGAGAGGTATTGCCTTTGGCGAAAAGTTTCACTGAAGGAGAAGGGTCTTGCTAATAAAAGTAAGCTCAGCGAGAATGAAAAGGAGTTCGTTGAAGGTCTTGCCAACAGCGATGGATTTCCCGGTGAAGGAGGCATCGGTATAACCAAGGATAACTCGCTGAAACATCTCACCGACTGACCCATGTCATGCCGATAGCTGTTGAAGGATGGAATCGCATCGGGGAGACACCGATGGTGTCTCACTGACATGCGATATCATTGGGAATCACTTTTGACTGCCCAAGAATCTGGCGTGGCGAATGTCTAACCAATTAGGAGGAGCTAAGAGGGCTGACTTGCGATAGTTTGATCAATTGACCACCCCTGTGGAAGACCAACAGAATGCAAACCAGATGGATTCTTTCTAAGATCAAAAGGTTATGGATCAGCTCGGGTGATAATGCAAAGGTCTAAGGAGGCCCGATGGTGCTTCCAGGAGATGGTCAACGTGTGGAGGTTCTGGAACATGAAGGAAGCCGAATGAAGAAAGGAATTGTGACTCACAGGGACAACTGTAGTGACCACCGACAGGGGCAGATTGGTATTAATGATGATATTCTGAGCATTCAAGGTGACCCCCAACAGACCTCGAAGATGGACACAGAGACATGAGATTAAATGTTGCAGCTACAAAAGATCTAAGGTCATCCCCGGAACAACTTTACAGCATGGACAGCCAAGCTTCACATTGAATGTAGTTTTGACTTTCCTCAGAAATATTTGAGGGCTGACTCTCCTATAGTCTGCAGATATTTTGTAAACCATCATTCAAGGGACAACACATTCCTGTTGGTACATTTTGTTTATAAGGCATTCTTCCCTCTTTGTAAAGGTTGGCACTTCTAGATTAGAACTTCTAAGGTTAGAGAACTTTTAGACTGAGAACTGTTTAGAGTTAGAACTATTAGGAGTTAGTCAGTTAACAGAAGGAGATAGATTTGCATCTTGATTCTTAGTAATGAGAGCTTCTCTTGTCTTCTTGTTTAGCAGTTACATTTTAGTATAGACTGTAATGTATTTTCTAAGTTCTCTTAGTGTATTTGGAAACAATCTGGAGCCTCAGATTCTCTGTACACTGGTGATTGTGCCAGCTTTGTAAATATTGCTTATCTGTTTTACTAACAGTAGAAGCAATCAAAGTTTAATCTCCTTCATGTTGTGTTCCAGAATGATATTTGTCTTAAATTGATCATTTGATTTGTGAAGTCTTCAAGGAATGAAATATTATTTTGTGTTTTATTTAAATGGTAATTAAAATATGTTATGCGAATTAGCACTGTGAATGAAAGAGGTTGTGTGTCAATCACAAGTTTACTTTGTTCTGTAGTTTTGGTTTACAAATTCCTTGAAGTTAACAAGTCTGGTTAAGGTTGGATGAATTATTGTTCTTTTCTGTTTCAAAACTCTGACTTATCTTTTTATATTTCTTTAAAAACCCCTGTTAGAGTAGGTTTTATTTCATGCTTGATCTTAGAACAATCCAAAAGCTCAACACCAACAAGCCCCTTGAATATTACTGTTGCATTGACCACTGGGTAACATCAACACAGTTGAGACCCAACTACAAAGACCTTGGGAGCTGAGGCATCCATGTGTTGCCTTTCTCTTTCAGGAGAAGCAGAATAGCAATATTCTTCTTGCATTGTTGTGGTGTCAAAATC
This sequence comes from Sequoia sempervirens, assembly GCA_007258455.2. Taxonomy (NCBI): domain Eukaryota; kingdom Viridiplantae; phylum Streptophyta; class Pinopsida; order Cupressales; family Cupressaceae; genus Sequoia; species Sequoia sempervirens. The sequence continues at coordinate 55,111 of VDFB02255674.1, forward strand.
ACCATCAACAGGAACTGGCGCTAGAAGGAGGGCCTAGAAGGGCAAACTGGATAAAGCTGCATTTTTCTCCCCAGAAAGGCCCCACAGAGTTCTTCGATCAACAAAAAATCCATCACCCTTCATAGAGCTGAAGACCCCAACAAGACACAAGAATCATAAGGCTGGGGCAACAATCATACCACCCTTATCAGCTCCTCTCACTCCACCAGGTTTTTCACCAATACCCCAGTGGATACCTATCATTCCACCATTACGTCCATCCCAATTGTCATCATAGCTGATTCAACCCATACAAAAGCTGGCTCAACCACCACCACCCCCACTAATGGAATTTTTTTAGAATAACCCCTCTCCATTGGGGACTATTCCTGGAGGTTTCCATGATATTCCCAAGAACCCTAAGAAATTCTGCCCTAAATACATTCATGGGGAGTCAAGGAGTGTTGAAGAACACATACAGGATTTTAAGGATGCCTGTGCAAGAGCTCAAATAGCTCATCATGATGTAGTTTGTAGGTTGTTCCCTTATTCCTTAGGGGACATGGCATACAACTGGTACCTTAATCTTCCTCAAGGCTCTATTCTGACTTGGACAGATTTGGAAAATGCCTTCATCAATCAGTTCAGGGTTTATGTGGATCCAACTCTTTTATATCATCAGTTTGCAACCATAAGGAAGGAACTGGGTGAATCTTTTCCTTTATTCAATACCAGGTTCTAGTGAATGTATAGGAGATTACAAGATCCCTATCTAGTTACTGAGAACAGTGCCATTCAGGCATATTTTAGGGTTATCGACCCTTTGCTAGGTTTATTCCTACAAATAACTTATCAACCAGTTGATATTGATTCCCTATCCAAAGTTTATCACTTGGCTATTAAGCTACAACAACAAACTAACTCTCAACCAAGTTTGGGAGGAAGTTTTCCTTCACTAGGGTACCATATGTCTAGCCCAACTCCTCTATTTAACACTGTCTCAGGAATGTCTCCTTCCCACTATGGGCCTATATCCGAATTGAAAATTCAGCCTCCCATTTCATTCTATGCTAATAGGACTCCTGACCCTTTTCAACAACCACAGGTTCCTCAAGGTCCCCAGGGTCTTCATAACCAAGTTGGAACCCCAAGTCATGTTGATCAACCACTTATTGCTAAGGCCGTTGAAAGTGAAAGAACAGTCCAACTTACAAATGAGGTAGAAACCTTGAAGAAAACACTGTCTCAAGTTACAAACGACATGGCTCAGCTTCGGTTGAACCCTTCCCAAAACCAATGGAACTACCCTAATCAAAATAGCAACAACTAGGGTACTTATCAGAACAACAACAATTGCAACTAGAGGGGCTATCAGGGCCAAAATTCCTCTAACCAGGGTTACCAAAATCAGAGAGGATATAACCAAAGGCCAACTAATAATAGACAATAGAATATAGGGCCCAATAATGGTGGGGTTCCTCATAACTATCAAGCAAATGAGGAGAGATCACATATTGCAAACATGGCCGACCTCAACTTCATGACAAATTGGTGCAGGCTTCATGATACTGTGACCCATTCTGAGGTAAACTGCCCCCAGATGAAGAAAGTTGTCAAGATGGCACACGAAGATGCCCACACATTCCAGGGGAATTCCAACAAAGGAGGTGACTCAGTAGAAACATCAATGACTTATGACCTTTTTCAAGAGCAACCTTCATTCCCAAGGCAAAAAGAGAATGAACCAGAGGAGGATTCATATGATTCCCAAGCTTTTTAGACAAAGGGAAGACACTTCCTGAGAAATCAAATAAAGGGGCCATTCGCTACGTCAGCACTCCTAATCACATGGTGCCTCCAACTCAAAGTGCTGATAATAATCCTCCACCACAAGGCTCGCCTGACTTCCATAACAAGGGTAATTCCTTTGGTGTTTTCAAAGGTGGTGCGAGTTGTAATACATAATTTGACATAGTTTATGAGATGCAGAAACAAAAAACTTCTTTGTCATATTTTGACATTCTAAATTGGTGCCCTACTCAAAGGGAGATAGTGTTGAAAGCTCTAGAGCAAGCTGACAAATCAAAAGGAAAGAACAAGGTGGCACCTATTGGGGATGTGAATGCAGCCTTGTACAGAAACAAGGTAGGTACTCCACCTTTCCTTTTAAGTTTAAGAATTTATGGGAAGAACCTACACAACTGTCTATTGGATTCAGGAGCTTCGGGCAATGTTATGCCATTTTCCATATGTAAGAAGTTGGGATTAAACCCCATTCAGAAAAATAAAAAGGCCATTCAACTTGACAAGATAGAGGTTAATGTGGTAGGAGAATTAAGAAATGTACATGTTCAAGTAGGATCAGATCCTAGGATCCTAACCAACATAGATATTCAAGTAGCAGATATTCCTGAGACCTATGGTATGCTATTGAGCAGAGATTTGATGAAAATTCTAGGGGGATATCTTTCCCTTGACTTTTCACATATGTGGCTATCATGGAGAGGGATTCCTACGCAGATTAGAATTGAAAGTGAGCCTCACCTCAAGCATATCATCACTGAGTATGATTGTCCCAATGAGGTAGCTTACTTTGAGACTGAGATGGGGGTTTATAAACAAGAGGAAATTCTAACCTTCTCAGTTCTCAATGCTAAGAACATGTCAAAACAAAAACCCCTTGACCCCACCATTGATGAAAATCAACATGCCCTGATTAGAAAGCTGCAACAAGACCAACTGGTCTTAGGGGAAGATACCGATCTGCAGAATCTTCTTCTACCTAACTGGTGCAGGGTACATTATCAAAGTCATTATGAATTAACTTGTCAACCTTGCATTGACATTTTAAGTCAAGTTTCCCAAGTTGAGGAAGCTAGCACAAGTCACCTTGAGACCATTGCAGACCGCTTCTCATTTGAGGCCAAGGAAGCAATAATGCTAACCAGGGATAGTATGCCCTTAAAGAGAGTTCTTTCTCAAGTTGAGCCTACCCTAGATGTACTCTTGAATCAGCATATCAATAAAGAACAACCCCAAGATCTGCTTAACACCCCTGTACTTACAAATGAAACAAAACCCAAGGGGTCAGCCAAAGAAATAAGTGATTATCAGAAGGATAGCCACAGGTCAGATGATGTAACCAAGCAGGAATTAGGGAGTGTATCTAAGCAACTTACAAAGCCTCCTTTCCCTATACCTGATGCAAAAGATCAAGCACCCACAATAACTTCAAAAGGATCAACCCCTGCTTGTGATCAGTTGTGGACCCTTACCTTTGATGGATTCAAGTCCAAAACCGGTTGTGGTGTTGGAATTGTACTAACCAGCCCGAAAGGGAAGGTTTTCTTTGCTTCTTACAGGCTACAATTTAGATCCACTAATAATGTAGTTGAATATGAAGCCTTAGCTTGAGGACTAATGTTTGCACACAAGAAGAAGGTCACTGCCTTGATGGTCAAGGGAGATTCAGAAATAGTTATCAAGCAGGTGTGCAACCAATACACATGTCACAACAGAAGGATGGCAGCTTACAAAAATTGGGTATGGAACCTGATTGAGGACTTTGATGCCTTCGAGATTAGCTTAATCCCTAGAGAAGAAAATCAAGTAGTTGATTCACTGGTTGTTGCTGCAAGCACCTTGGAACCTATGCAAGGCTCCAAATTCAAAAGATTCTCAGTGGAACTGATGTCCACCCCAGCTGTTCCTGACAATATCAAGAATTTTCAGGTCTTTGATGATGATCGACATATTCTGGCCTTCTTAGCAAGCTTAGATGTTTTTGAGGGGAAAATTATTGATGAGTCCAATAGAGATCAAGGGGATTGGAGCCCTGAGGAATGTGATACAGAGGGAGTTCTTAACTTAAAGAATAATAACATTCCCAAAGGAATGGTGGCTTTGGAGATAATTTTTGACTTAGATCCAAGGGCTCGAGAGAAGATATTAGCTAAAGAAAAGGGGGGAGAATATGAGACAGTTAACCTGGTCGATTCTAGCCCTGAAACGAATGTCTACATAGGGAAGGCCTGCCCCGAAGCAATCAGGAAAGACATATTGAAGGCACTTAAGAAAGATATTTCTGCAATTGCTTGGGGATACAAAGACTTAAAGATATTTGATGCTACTATAATGACTCATACTATTCCCCTGAAGCCTGAAGCTAAGCCATTTCGACAAAAATAATGCCCTGTCAATGCTTTGATTGAGCCATTGATCCTTAAGGAAGTCCAGAAGCTACTCTCTGCAAGGATAATCTTCCCTATGCACCATTCAACTTGGGTGGCTAACTTAGTCCTAGTTCGTAAGAAAAACGGGGAGATCAGGCTATGTGTTGACTTTAGAAATCTGAACAAAGCTTCAGAAAAGGATAACTATCCACTTCCTTCACTAGATGAGGTCTTGCAGACTGTCAACGGATCTCAAATGATATCATTCCTGGATGGTTACTCTAGATACAATCAAGTAATGGTTGACTGTGAAGACAGAATGAAGACAACCTTCACCACCAAGTGGGGAACATTCGCGTTTTGGAGGATGTCATTTGGTCTGATAAATGCTGGAGAAACTTTCCAGCACGCCATGGACATAGCATTCAAGGACATAATTGGTAAGTGCATCATTGTCTATATGGACGACCTGACAATGTTCTCCAAGGACCGATTGAATCATGTTGCAGACCTAGCTAAAGTTCTTGAGAGGTGCATCAGATATGGCATCTCATTGAATCCAAAAAAATGCGTGTTCAGGGTTTCTGAAGGGAAACTGCTGGGACACATAATTTCTGAAAGAGGGATTTCAATCGACCCAGATTGAGTCGAATCCATTCTAAAGATCACCCGGCTAGCAAGCAAGAAAGAAATGAGGTCTTTCTTCAGGAAGATCAATTTCGTGAGAAAATTCATTATAGGATTTGCTGAAATCATGAAGCCACTCAACGAGATGATGAAGAAAGATGCCAAGATAGAGTGGACTGAGGAAGCAAAGGCAACATTCTCACAAGTCAAGCAATCCATCTTAGAAGCACCCATGCTCACCAGCCCCGACTATCTCAGACCGTTTTACATCTATTCTTTTGCCTCTGAGCATTCATGCGCGACTGTTTTAACTCAACAAAAAGGAGAGGCAGAGGAAAGGCCGATTGCATTCATGAGCTCTCCATTCAAAAATGTAGAAATCAAATATCCACCTCTGGAGAAGCAAGCATTCACACTGGTTCGGGCTGTCAAGAAATTTTGACTTTATATCCTCCAGAGCCAAGTCGTCGCTGTGAAGTCCCTACTCATGCAAAGCGAGCTAGGAGAAAGGAGGGGAAAATGGATGGCCATCCTACAGGAATTCAACCTGGAGATACACCCTATGAAGCTAGTCAGGGGCACAGGCTTATCTCAGTCCATGGCGAACACTAGTGACAGCATCATCTGTCAGCAATACATGACCTAGACTTTCTCTAACAACCCCTGGTATGTTGATATCATTTGCTTTATGCTCAACAATCGATGTCCAGGAGAAATGAATGCCACTCAAAGGAGAGCCCTAAGACTGAAGAGTTCTCATTACATGCTCAAAGGAGGGTTGCTATACAGGAGGAATTTCGAAGGAGTATACCTGAGATGCCTTGATCATCAAGAGGCTAAACATGTGATATCATAATTTCATGGGAAACATGGCACAAGTCATGGTTCTGCAGATTCATTGGCACACCAGATCCTCTGATCTGGTTATTATTGGCCCTATATATTCAAGGATGCCCATCAACATGTGAGGACATGTTATGTCTATCAGATTTCTGCACCAAGGGAACGCCATTCAACCATGCCTTTGCAGCCCATCTACGAGGTAAGGCCATTTGCCCAATGGGCACTGGATTTTATTGGGGTGATTAACCCAAATTCTTCTGCAAGGCACAAGTTTATCTTGACTGCTACTGATTATTGCACAAGATGGACAGAGGCTATACCCTGTAAGAATAGCACCACAAAGGTAGTGACCAAGTTCCTCACTGAGTGCATCACTACAAGGTTTGGGGTACCCTTCGCTCTAGTATGTGACGACTCTGCTTTTTCTTCTGCTGAGTTTATTTCCTAGGCATATGATCACAAAATTGTTTTGAAATATTCTTCCAATTATTACCCACAAAGCAATGGAGTTGCAGAGTCAACCAATAAAAACCTCTTAGGGGTAATTAAGAAATTATTAGAACATAACCCTAGAGACTGGCATATCCAACTGAGATTTGCATTATGGGCAGACAGGACTAGGATCAAGGCTGCTTTGAACACCTCACCATTCAAGCTGGTGTATGGCCAAGAGCCTGTATTCCCTGTCCATTTGCAAATACCTATCCTTGAATTCATGCAAAAATTCTACTCTAGTGACAATAGGATAGAAATCAGATTGGCTGCTTTGTTAAAATTAGAAGAACAGAGAGATGTTGCTTTGCAACAATTTTTCAACCACCAGGCTGTTGTCAAACGTTGGTTTGAAAAAAGAGCCAAGATCAAGGCTTTTAGGATATCAGACTTAGTGTTGTTATGGGATAAGGCTAGTGAAAAGAAGGGCAGTCACCAGAAATTTGACAAACTCTGGTTAGGTCCTTATCAAATTGCTGAGATCCTAGGCGAAAACGCTTTCAGACTGAGTAGCCTAACTGGAGAACCTATCCCATTGCCTGTCAATGGGCAGTTTCTTAAGCATTATTTTGAGTCATAAAGCTTGTTAATTTATGTGCTGGATGTAAATAATCTGTTTGTCTCCTATTTGTGAATAATTTTCATTTTGTGAATACTTTCTATGTTTCTGTTTGTAAACAATTTGCTCTCTTCTTGTAAATAATTTCCTGATTGTTTGTTTGTCCTTTTTCTTTCGGGCTTTCTATTTTGTTTTGTGCTTTGGGGGTTTATATGTTGCTTTCCATCTTTAAGTAGTGGGTTGTTAGCTGAAGCATACTTTGGTCATTAGGAGAGAGGTGGTTTAGATATTTTCAGGTCTTCTGATTGGATGATTTTGTCCTAAACTTTTGTTTTATGCCCATTGTCAATAAGAGTTGTGGAACGTTTTGAAAACAAGGTGCAAAGTAAATAACCTCATTAGCTCCTCTGAATCTGTCACAAATCAATAAGATTATCTCCTCTTGTAATGGTTCATTTTTCCTAGGATGACAATGTTCTAAGATTTGAGTGAAAAATCCAATTTCCAAGTGTTGTTATGAGGTCCATGGTAGTTTTTAACCCAGATTAGATGTTAAACATCTGACGTATTGAAAAAGACAATTAAATGAATATCTGGAACTTCAAGAGAAAACAAAAAATATTTTGAAAAAAAAAAAAGATAAGATGATTCAATATGAATGGGTGATTCCAGTATCTCTACCGGGGCTATGAACGCCTGGCTGGCAATAGAGAAATGTTGTGAGGAAACTAGAGGTATCTCCGTTGGGGCTATGGACGTCTGACTGGCAGTGGAGAAATGCCTAGGATATCATTGCATGACAACTAAAGGAAATCAACTCATGTAGTTCAAATCTTACACGTTGTTTTCCAAAAGATGAGGAAAATTTCATGAGAGAATGATGCACAATCAAGCACACCCATAGATTCAGGGGTAGCCATTGATTGATTTACATTTGAGATTCTAGCTCAACCTTGCTTGTTATAACTGACCCAGCTGAAGTTGTGATGTTTGTGAACTAGGAGTTCTGGGTAGTTGAATCCTTCAGATTCATGAAAATGGTTAAACCATTTTCCCAGTTGAGTCGCCATTTTTTATGCCCTGCATAACCACCCCATTTTATTTTGGAACAAAATGGGTCCCCCTTCTCTTTTGATTTCTTTGTCTTTGTTATTTGCTTTGTTTTTAGGATTCTTCTGTTTCTCCATGTTTTATCTTTTGTTCTGTTCGATTTAAGTTTGGTTCTGCCTTAGTTGGAATTCGGGTTTTCTCCTGAGTTCAATATTTTCCACCCCATCCAGATTTTCCCGGATCTCGCTCGAACTCCAGCTAAGTGTTGTTGTTCGGGGATTTTCAATCTTCGCAGAAATCCACGTGGACCGAATTTTCCTGAAATCCGTTGTTCCTTGTTTGTTCCGGGTTTTCCAGAATGTCTTCTCCTTTGCAGAAATCCGTTCCACGCGGATTTCCCCAGAATCTGGTGGAATGTGAAGAAGTATGGAGTAGTAAGGCTAGTTAATAAATGATGATGCATTTTATGAATAATTGATGCTATTTTGAGATCTCACATGATGTTCCTTGATTGATAATGATCGGATTAAGTTTCTAATGGGTGTTTTCATGTTTATTCCGCTGGAATCCGCCTAACTCGGAATTCTCTGAAATTCCTCCCCAGCTTGGATTCTGCGGGTCGATCTGAAACCCGAACTGCTTGTATGATCATTTTGTTTGAAGATTTATAGGCACCTTACTAACATAGGATTCGTTTCAATGATGATTTTGATTAATTAACTTTTGTCTGTATGATCTTTACTGTGGTTTTCTTTGTTGAATGCAGGATTAAATCCTACACTTGATGATATTTCTCAGCTGAGGCTCAGTTGGAAGGCATTCCTCAATCCAATTGGTCTAAAAAAATTAGCTAAGGAAAAAGTCGATAAGACCCCAGAGATGTCACAGTGAGCGAAATTCATGTGCAGTCAACTATCGGCATGACATCAATCAAAGTCACGGCGACTAGGAGCTTCTCTCCGGCATGAAATTATCATTCAGAAAAAGGTCTCAACGAGATCTAAGGGTTTCATTGATCAACAACAGAGAGAATGCATACTGGCGGGAGATTTTGACTTTGGGGTGAAGTCTCACCGATGAGCAGAGTCTGGGGTAACACTTCAGCAGGAGTTATCTTTTCAGTGGAGGATCTCCCCGAATATTTTGCGTCTCACCGATCGGTTCATAAGTGAACGCCTCATCCAAACAATCAGCATTTAGCATGTGGTCTTGATGAGGTCTTTTGGTCTTTCTGACTGACGGTGATGATTGCCCATCGCGAAGAGATCTATTCATCGGTGTAATGTCTCACTGAGCAGCTCTGGTCACACCGACATAGCGCGGGGGATTCTATCAGTATGTCTTCAGGGAGAGAATCAAAGTGTCTCGCCGACATGAGGGAGCCCTCACCAAAAGGTTTCTAAGTTCGGCATAATCTCTTGCTGAAAGGAGTAAGTCTCAGCGACGCGGAAGTGATATCACCAGGAGTCTTGCCATCACGGAAGGGTCCCACCAAAGATCTAAGGTCAGCGATAATTCTTTCCTTCGGCAGGAGGTCTGGCTGATTGGTGTAGGTCTCCTCAAAGGATCGGTCTTCGATGTGACGTGAGGGGATCATTGAAAGGTCTCACCAATGTGAGATTGTCTCACCAAAAAGACAGAATGAGCTCGCCGAAAGATCTAAGGTTCGGCGGGATGTCTCATCGACTAAATAAACTCTCCCCAAACTCAAATGAACACTCGGCAAAGGATGAGACCTCGGTGTAAGGTCTTAGCAAAGTTTGAATGTCACACCGAAACAAAAGAACTCATGGAGACTCCAGAAGAATCAAGGGGATTCGGTGTGATCTCATGCCGAGGAGACCAAGTCTCACCAAAAAGAAAGGGAGCTCGAGGAGAACAAAAAGAACTTGGGGAGACTTCAAATGAATGAGGTGCTTTCGCTATGACTTCAGTATAACCAAGGATAGCTCGCCAAAACGTCTCACCGACTGACCCATGTCATGCTGATAGTTGCTGAAGGATGGAATCGCATTGGGGAGATACCGATGGTGTCTCACCGACATGCGATATCATTGGGAATCACTTTTGATTGCCCAGGAATCTGGCGTGGTGAATGTCTAACCAATCAGGAGGAGATAAGAGGGCTAACCTATGATAGTTTGATCAATTGACCACCCCTATGGAAGACCAACAGAATGCAAACCAAATGGATTCTTTATGAGATCAGAAGGTGATGGATCAGCTTGGGTGATAATGCGAAGGTCTAAGAAGGCCCAATGGTGCTTCCAGGAGACAGTCAACGTGCAGAGGGTTTGGAACATGAAGGAAGTCGAATGAAGAAAGGAACTATGACTCACAGGGATAGCTGTAGTGACCACCGGCAGGGGAAGATTGGTATTAATGATGATATTTTGAGCATTCAAGGCAACCCCCAATAGAGCTCGAAGATGGACATGGAGACAGGAGAGTAAAGGATGCAGCTGCAAAAGATCTAAGGTCATCCCTGGAACAACTTTTCAGCATGGACAACTGAGCTTCACATTGAATGCAGTTTTGACTTTCCTCAGAAAGATCTGAGGGCTGACTCTCCTACAGTTTGCAGATATTTTGCAAACCCTTGTGCAAGGGACAACACATTCCTGTTGGTACATTTTGTATATAAGGCATTCTTGCCTCTTTGTAAAGGTTGGCACTTCTAGATTAGAACTTCTAAGGTTAGAGAACTTTTAGACTGAGAACTGTTTAGAGTTAGAACTGTTAGGAGTTAGTCAGTTAATAGGAGATAGAGTTGCATCTTGATTCTCAGTAATGAGAGTTTCTCTTGTCTTCTTGTTTAGTAGTTAGATTTCAGTACAGACTGTAATGTATTTTCTAAGTTCTCTTAGTGTAGTTGGAAACAATCTGGAGCCTCAGATTCTCTATACACTGGTGATTGTGCCAGCTTTGTAAATATTGCTTATCTATTTTACTAACAGTAGAAGCAATCAAAGTTTAATCTCCTTCATGTTGTGTTCCAGAATTATATTTGTCTTAAATTGATCGTTTGATTTGTGAAGTCTTCAAGGAATGAAATATTATTTTGTGTTTTATTTAAATGGTAATTAAAATCTGTTATGTGAATTAGCACTGTGAATGAAAGAGGCTGTGTGTCAATCACAAGTTTACTTTGTTCTACAGTTTTGGTTTACAAATTCATTGAAGTTAACAAGTCTGGTTAAGTTTGGATGAATTATTTTTCTTTCCTATTTCAAAAATCTAACTTATCTTTTTATATTTCTTTAAAAAACCCTATTAGAGTAGGTTTTATTTCATGCTTGATCTTAGAACAATCCAAAAGCTCAACACCAGTAGGCCCCTTGAATATTACTGTTGCATTGACCACTGGGTAACATCAGCACAGTTGAGACCCAACTACAAAGACCTTGGGAGTTGAGGCATCCATGTGTTGCCTTTCTCTTTCAGGAGAAGCAAAATAGCAATATTCTGCTTGCATTGTTGTGGTGTCAAAATTGCCATCAACATGTTATTAACCCAAGAATTTTCATAATGGGCCTAAATTTTATTTCTCAACATTTCAACAAATAGTTGACATCTTCCAATTTTATTTAATTTCTCAAAACACAATCTCCATATCTTATTAACATATCTTGGAAAAGTACGCTTTGAAATCTTATCAACCGTCAATTTCAAAATATTCTCATCAATATCAATCAAAAACTTAGGTTTTCTATGCAAAACTCTAGGAGGTGTTCTCAAAGGTAAATTTTCCTCGACATTAGGAATTTCATCAATTTTTAAATGAGATGGGATACATGGCATACCTTCAACCGAAGATGAAAAAGACAACATACCTTGAAATTGAGATGGAAAAGATAGTGTACCTTTAAATTGAGATGTGAAAGATGGCATGCCTCCAACTTGATGTGTGAAAGATGTTGTACCACCAACTTTATATGTGAATGATGATGTACTTCCAAGTTGAGATGTGGTAGATGGTGTTCCTCCAACTTGACATGTGGGATATGATGTGCCTCCAACTTCAAGATTCAAATTTCTCATTACATGGAGGTTTTACATTCGTTGTCTTTGTGCCACCAATTCCATATCTCTCTTACATAGAGTGGATGGTTCATATTCCTATTGTATTTGTATGTCTTCTATGGTGTTAAATTTTCTACTTTCACAAATTTTTGTCATACCTTCTCTTTTCTTTGGATTCTTAGCTTCACGCTCATCTAGTGTTAGATTATTTGGTCATTTCCTTAGCATGATGAAAAAAATTATATGTATCATTAATAAGACATAGATATTAGCTCCATCACATGGTACTAAAGAGTAAAGTAATCTCATACAAAAATATGAAAATAATTATAAAATTAGGACTTCATAACTTCATTAGGACAATCTTAGGTTCCTTAGGATGATCATAGGCTCATTAGGATTGTCATAAATTCATTAAGATGGGAATAGGTTCATTAGGAAAGTAATAACTTCATTAGGATAGTCATAGGTTCATTAGGATAGTTATAACTTCATTAAGATGGCCATAGGTTCTTTCGGATAGTCATAACTTCATTAGGATGGTCATAGGTTTATTACGACAATCATAACTTCATTAGGACAGTCATAGGTTCCTTAGAATGGTCATAGGCTCATTAGGACTGTAATAAGTTCATTAGGATGATCATAGGTTCATTAGGGCTATCATAACTTCATTATGATGGTCATAGGTTCATTGGGAAAATCATAACTTCATTAGGATGATCATAGGTTCATTAGGATATTCATAACTTCATTAGGAAAATCATAGGTTCCTTAGGATGATCATAGGTTCATTAGTACTATCATAACTACATTAGGACAATCATAGGTTTCTTAGGATAGAAATAGGTCCATTAGGACTTCATAACTTCATTAGCATAGTCATAGGTTCATTAGGAAATTCATAGGTCCATTAAGACAGACATAACTTCATTATGACGATCATAGGTTCATTAAGACTGTCATAACCTCATTAGGACATTCATAGGTTCCTTAGAATGGCCATAGGTTCATTAGGACTTTCATAACTTCATTAGGATATTCATAGGTTTTTGATGTTGTGGTTGTGTTTCTGATATGTGGTTGTCATTGATTTCAACACTATTAGCATTATTGTATTGAAGGTTGTATATGTCGAGGATATTGAGAAAATTGTTGAAGGAAGAGTTGTAGGTTGCCAGTGGAATAGTGTAAGTCAAGAAGGTGTTTTGTTTTGTACGTTGAAGATCAGTTATTGTGGACTAAAGGGTTTATTTTTGTGAGTATCTAGATCATCTACCAGAAGTTTTAGAGGTCTGTGTGAAGATTTGATCGTGTTATGGACAATTGTGTTCTGACATTGTTTATGTGGTTTCTGCCAGTGCTTCTAGTTGAAGTTTATGCGATTCTGGTAATTTTTGTTGCTACGGATGCTTCTATGTTAGTTCTTGTTGCTTGTGGATGCTTCTAGATCATTCTCTATCCTTGTTGTGCATCCACGTTGATCAGTACGCTTGTGGTCGAAGATTTTTCTCGTGTATGATCGGGTTTTCATGTTCTTGGCCAACATAGTGGTTGTAACGTGTTACAGATCCTTGGAGATTTAAATTTGAATGTTTGGCGCACTCGAGGATATTTTTTTAGGTCACATCATAATATTAGCCGACGGTGTTTTATTTGGATTGAAAATTTATTTGTAAATTGGGGCCAACATTGTAAATATGTTTTATATTTTTGGCCGATGAAGTTGTTGATGTAATTGCATATTGTAGATATATAAGAGTGATTGTTTGAGCAAAGTTAAAGTGTGTGAGAAGTGAAGAAAATCCAGAGAAGAGAAAGTGTGTGAATATTGACCTATTCATTTGATTGAAGAGCAGAGTGTGAAGAATTTTGAGCGAAGTGTGAAGGAGTGTTTCTGTGCTTAACCAGATCTGTAATCAGGCTTTTGTAGAAGCTATTTTCTCAGTTCATACCCTACAGATCTAATTTGAATTTCTTTATATTGTTGGGAAGTGAGCCCTTTTTTATTTGAGTAGTGAGCTCTAGGAAGTGTGCCTGAATGCATGTGCATTCCCATTATTTTTCATTATACTTTTAACAGGGTATAATACTGTGGACTAACATCCACCGTGTTTTTTCCCTTAACAGGGTTTCCACGTAAAAAAGTATTGGTGTTCTCTGTGCTTCTAATGTGTTGATTGTTCATATTTTATTGTTCATTCATCAGATCTAAGATTAAGTTAAGTTTGAAAAGTTTAAATATTCTGTGACAACTTATTCACCCCACCTCTCAATTGTTTGTCCTTGTTTTTTCAACAATAGGTTCCTTAGGATAGTGATAGGTTCATTAGAATTGTTATAACTTCATTAGGATAACAATAGGCTCATTAGGACTATCATAACTTCATTAGGATAGTCATAGGCTCATTAGGACAATCATAACTTCATTAGTATGGTCACAGGTTCATTATGACTATAATAACTTCATGTAATGAGATTTGGATTTCCTTGTAGTATCCAAAGTGTAAAATCATAGACAAGGCATGTGAAATTTTGGGTAAAATACCTCAAATAAATTGGAGCTCTAAAAGAGGGCATGGCCATGGACATCAAAGCATAATTGAAAATGGATATTTCTAGATTTTTTAATTGTGTGTCACTTCCAATCACCACAACATTCACAAAAACTTATGCCCAAAATTCAATAAATAATAATTTATGCACAAATTATCTCTTGAATGACTTCAAATTGTGATGAATTTCTTTGTAGCTTATATGGTAGACATGTATGCAAAATGTGGAAGTATAGAAAAGGAACATGAGTTGTTTGAGAAACATGTTCAAAAAGTGTTTGTTAAAAAGGCTTTAGAAACTTTTAAACAAATGCAAACCAACATCATGTTTGTGTGTGCTCAAATTGGAGCTTTGGAAGAGGGTATGGACATGGACATCAAAGAATAATTGAAAATGAATTTTTTAGATGTTGTAATTGCAAGTGCCACTTCCAATCACCACAACATTCAGAAAAAATATATACCTAATATTCAATAAAAAATAATTTATGCACAAATTATATCTTGAATTATTTAAAATTGTGAGGAATTTGTTTGTAGCTTATATGGTAGACATGTATGAAAAATTTGGAAGTATTGAAAAGACACAAGATTTGTTTGGGAAACATGTTCAAAAAGTTTTTTTTGAAAACTATTTAGAAACTTTTAAACAAATGCAAATCAACATCATAGCTACATGTGATCAAATTGGAGATCTAGAAGAGGGTATGGACATGGACATCAAAGCATAATTGAAAATGGATTTTTTTTAGATGTTATAATTGCAAGTGCCACTTCCAATCACCACAATCTTCACAAATGTTATGCCCACAACATGTGTTCACTTGTGTCAACATGGACTACTTAAGGTGTGCACATATCATTGACATATTAACTAGGAACATGCTAACATAATCATAAAGCTAAGTAAAAAAATATAAAAAGAATATTTAATCAAATGAAAAGAATTGAAATTGAACTATGTTGACAAGGTGACATGCAAAAAAACATAAAATGACAAATAAAATATACCTTAAAATTTGAGATTCGATTTGACAAATTACACAATTATGTCTATTCTATTTTCTTTTTTGCTTCAAACTCCTTAAAAATATGAATTTTTTGCCAAGTTCCTTCATTTTTAATGTTTAATTTTATATAAATGTAATATAATTAGTAAAAACTATGAAAAGAATGAATCTATATTATCAAATTAAAACAAAAAAAACATAATTATAATTCCAACCCTAGAAACATGAAAAAAATAGTTCATATAATCAAATATGATCTAAAAACTCAAGTATTTACTTCTACAATGTTAAACAAAAAAAAGGCGGTGCAAAGGTGGTGGAATATGTAAAATATTATTATGCTTTTGTCAACACCATGAAAAAGTGTTTCATTGTTTGATAATACACAAAAATCCATGAACCCTCTAGGTCACATGCCTTTTTATTATTTTTCAATATTCCCTAAAACATGTTTGCATTAAAGTGTTAGCGTGTTTAAACCTGTATGGAGCACGAGTGCATTATATATTTATAGACACATATAATTGTAAACCTAAGACCCTTGATCATAAACCCTACACCCTCAACCCTATACCCTCAACCATAAACCCTATACCCTAAACTCCATACCCTCAACCCTAAACCATATACCCTCAACCCTATATCTTATACCCTCAACTATAAACCCTATACCCTCGATCCTATACTAAATACCCTCAATCATAAATCCTATACCCTATACACTCAAACTTATACCCTCGACCCTAAACACTATCCCTCAACCCTAGGACCTAAAGCCTATATGTTAAACCCTCAACCTTAAAGTCCATACCCTCAACCCTAAACCATATACCTTATACCCTCAATCATAAACCATATACCCTTGATCCTATACCAAATACCATCAACCCTAAACCCTAAACCCTATACCCTATACCCTCAATCCTGAATACTATCCCTCAACCCTAGGCCCTAAAGAATATAGGCTAAAACCTTAACCCTAAACACCATACCCTTAACCCTATACCCTATACCCTCGACCCTATACCTTATACCCTCAACCATAAACCATATACCATTGACCCTATACCTAATACCCTCAACCCTTAAATCCTATACCATCAACCCTACATCCTAAACCCTATACCATATACCTTCAACCCTAAACCCTATAGCTTATTCCATCAACCTTACACCCTCAACATTATATCCTCCACCATAAACCATATACCCTCAACCCTATAGCTTACACCCTCAATCATAAACCATATACCCTTAACCCTATGTAATCAAAACCCTCAACCCTAAACCTTATACCCTCAACCCTATACCCTCAACCCTAATCCCTATACCTTATACCCTCAATTATAAACCCTATACCCTATACCTTATATTCAATACACTCAACCATAAAGCCTAAACCATATACCCTAAGCCCTATAACCTCAACCCTATACCCTAAGCCCTATACCCTCAACTCTCAACCATATACCTTATACCCTCAACTATAAACCCAATACCCTCAACCATAAACCCTACACCCTCAACCCTATACCTTATACCCTCAAATTGGAAGTGCTACTTGAAGAGGAAAAGGAAATCCTATTCTACTTGTAGACACTTCAAATTGTCCTGAATGATATTACAGACTTGAATTTGGTCACTAACATCGTTTCATCCTAAAATTCATCTTTTTTCTCATGTTTGATTAAATAAGCCTAGTTATTTAATTAAATACATCATTTTCATCCATTAATCTAATTAATTTAATTAGGTTAATTCACCCCCTCTCACATTCACATTTCATCCTGTTTAATTGAATAATAAAAATTATTTAATTTAAACACCTTATGTCCTCTCATTTAATTGAATAATCCTAAATTAATGAACTAAATATCATTTGCATCCTCTTTTCATTAAATAAACTAATTATTTAATGATAATCCTAATATTCCTCAACTTTCATTATTAAAAAATTGTTTTAATTAACTAATTACTAATTTTCCTCACACATCCACTTGCATAGGGAATATTCCAAAGGAATATTCTTCTATTTGGCTCAAAAAATGGAATATCCTTTCCTAACAAACTTTGTAACAAACTCTCTAAATTTTTTGAAAGTGTATTTGTTTGAATCATTGTGAACCATTGGTTTATTCTTTGATCCATGTGATCTTGCATTCTCATCCATTGATGAGAATCCTTGATCCATGTCTTCACCCCTGATTGCATCTTGACCATTGATTGATCCATTTGAACTTGACCCTTGATTCACCATTTTCTCCTATAAATACCTCAAATTTTGGAAAGAAATGGATCCAATTCCATCAAATAAATGTTATGCTACACGTTTGAATACTATCTTTATTCATCTATGCATCCATTATCAAGATTTTTCATATTTTTCATCCATCCTTAGCATAGTTTCATCCATTTTAGCTTAAGCATTCATCAATGGAATTCAATTAGATGCTCATATTATCCAAGGGATTGGGAAAGGGTCATCATTCCATATCAATATGACACCAATCCTCCAACGGGATAAGGTTTGGAGTTCTAGATTAGGTTTCTTTTATGCTTTCATGGTTTATTTCATGCTTAGTTTAATGGTTGCTTGTTTTTGAATCTTTCAAACATCTCATTGGGATTATAGCTTAGTTAGTTAAATATTTCTTAAATTTGTATGGATCTGGTGTATTTAGCTCATACTATGAATATGATCACACTACTAATATATGTGGGTGAATGGGAAGGGTCTACAATTCATTGTTAAAAGTGAAAGTAAAAGAAGTTTGATATCTACTCATTTTTTAAGAGATTGAATCTATAGACAATATTGCACCTAGAACGATAGTCAATGGGATGAGTGAGCTAAGGGTAAAATAAATAGATAGGTAGATAATTTTAAATTTACTGTTCAATTAAACTTTTCATAGATGATAATTATCACCCTTATAAGGTTGAGGGTGTTCAATTAAACCTTATACCCTCCACTGTAAACCCTATACTCTCAACACTAAACCCTATTCAACCCTAAAAACTATCCCTCAACCCTAGGCCCTAAAACCTATATGCTAAACCCTCAACCCTAAATGAGCTATACCATCAACCATCAACCTTATACCCTCAACCCTAAACCTTATACCCTCAACCCTAAACTCTAAACCATCAACCCTAAAGCTTATACCCTTAACCCTAAAGCTTAAATAATTTAGACCTAGAGAAGGGAGAGAGAGAGGGTGAAAGTGAGACGTAACAAACTAGAGAGGGGAGAGAGAGAGAGAGAGAGAGAGAGAGAAGAGAGTGGGAGAAAAGAACAAAGAGAGAGGGGTAAGGAGGGAGGGAGGGAGGGAGAGGTAGAGAGTGAGAGACCTAGAGAGGGGAGAGAGAGAGAAGAGAGGGATGGGGAGGGTAAGGATTGATACAGAGTGGGAGAGAGATAAGGTGAGGGAGATATGAATTTCCTTCACAGTAACATGAGCATGTTATAATGTGCTCACATTATTTTTTTATTTAGAAATTTCTAAGCCTTTTGCTTGGATTTTCCTTGGGATTCAAACCCAAATGTTTGGAGTGGATTTTCAATGTCCAAACATGTGTTTTTGCAAATAGTAAAAAATGGCATAATCTTGAGCATGCTCCCAATCAAGTTTGCACATGTTTCAATGTTAAGTCAAAAAATACCACGATAATGTTAAGCTCTCTCTTAGATTTATAACCATGTGATTTTTTCATGTTTTTGAGTATGCTAAGGTTTTCATCTTTAATTTCTTTTGTTAGTGTATCTATTTTTTATCAAAAACTAATGTGGTATTTTTTACTTTAATTTTAACCATTCATTAAAATTTCAAATAAACTACA
Source organism: Sequoia sempervirens (assembly GCA_007258455.2). NCBI lineage: Eukaryota > Viridiplantae > Streptophyta > Pinopsida > Cupressales > Cupressaceae > Sequoia > Sequoia sempervirens. The sequence goes on from VDFB02255674.1 coordinate 74,261, forward strand.
TTTTTAGAAACTAGAATCCATTCTGCATGTATTCAAAAATATAATTTTTGATTAGTTTTAAAAAAATTAGGGGGGAAGATGCTTAATTTTTTGTTTGGATGTGTCCACTTTGAAAATTATTAAAAAATCATATATTCATTAAAAAATTAGCAAAATAATTGGGCATAAACTACATTGTGTTGCTAATTTCTCACCATAGTGATTTTTTGAAATACTAAAAAAAAAGTTAACATTTTAGATGGGTCACATCAAACACTATGTTATGTTTTTTTTGAAAAAATAGGACCACTTTGTGTGGCTCCACTTTCTGAACCCCTTAATATCTACCATTTAAAAAAATAGTAGTTTAGAAAGTAGATTCAAAGCACTATGACTATTTTTTTTGTTGCATCTTCAAATTTTGGGTGTAACTATCTTCAATTTGTCATCCAAGATTAGTATTTCCTGATTTTAGAAAGAGAAAAAAAAGGGTCACTTAAGAACCCTTTTTGATCCCCAATATTTGTGCACTTACCCTGGAATAAAAATACATCATAAAGAAGGGTGAGACTGCCCATATTAAAACTTAAAAGCTAAAGTAAATTCCTCACACCAAAATATATAAGAATATAGAATTGCATATCTACAATTGTATAAATTTTCTATATAGATATGGTTTCTAGAATACTATGAAATGAAAAAATAAAAAATATTAAGAAAATGAGTGTGAATTAAATTAAATAGATAATATAATTTAATTCAATTATAAATTCTCAACAATGATATTTTAATAATTTTATAGATATGCATAACAAAAAATTTGAAAAATAAAAAACCCAAACTAGCATAAGAAAAATATAAGGTGTAAAATCATTTCCAACACAAAGTTTACATTAAATTTTTATTCATTCTTAAAACAAGTTCAAAGCCTTCATTTCTCTATACATTTTTTGTAGAAATGGCCAAAAAATGAATCCTATACATTGCTACAATTCCCAAATATATAGATAACATGTCTTTTGGACTTTTGCCATGATGATTAACTTTCAATTTGAATAGATTTAAAAAAAATTGAAAATATAATACATTTATTCCTTTACATTAATTTACAAAATAAAATATCACATTAAGGAACAATTTGAAATTACATATTTAATTAAATACTACAAATCAGTCAAAGATTGATGGTCATTTACATGTCCTAAGCATTATATTTGTGTGACCTTTCTTCTTCATCATTTCCAATATTTATTATTTCATTTTTTACAATGCAAATTTATTTTTGATATTATGTAAACTTACCCAATACTTCTTTGAAAAATACCATGTTTGAGCTCTTGAAATATATAAATTGTATAGTGTAGGACATGTAAATTTTTCACGTCAGAATATGATCTTTGACATTGATTAATTTCTTCTCAAAATTCTAACATAACATACTAGTTGTTGTCTTGCTAGTTTGTTTCTCCTAGCTATTTCTGCCATGCTTTGAACTGTTGTATGGGATCAGGTCCCTTTCCTGCTAATCCAATAAAAAGAATAAACTTCATGATCATTTCAATAGATGCAACTTTAATTTTTATACAATATTATTTTATCAATTTAGTGAATTTATCCATTAATATATCTTTAAAGGTCATAGATCCATGATGACCCTAAAATTTACATGGATTTTCTCTATGAGTTCTATATCAAAAAATAAATCATGAGTAGGCTACAAAATTTTGTTTGAATTTATACTTTCCACTATCAAGGTTTCAAGTCTAAAATGGAAGATTTGAGCCATTATATTTATACACTAGGGTTAGTTTGATCAATATTTTTTTTCATTATGAGAGTGTCAAATTTGATTCTAGCCACTTTTCTAAGTTGTAGTGAATTCCATTCCATCTCTCGTATCTTGATTGAATTTTTCTTTGATTTTATCCAAAGCATTTAAATTCATCATGAATTTATGATATAAAAGATGATGTATTATGCAGCTTATTTCCAAGCTCCTAGAGATCATTTATATAAGAATTATTTTTCTTCATGGTACACTCATATTTATATTTGATGACATGCCATAATTAGCAATATTGATGACTGTAGGTGGAGTTTTTGATGTGGAAGATTGTCTAGGGCCAACCAAGTATTGAAAACATGAAGTGAGTTGCTCCACTTTTTTATTGATTTGTTCCTTAGTTTCTTGATCTTTGTCATATTTTTGTAGTAGTGTGTCCACAATAGATTGGACATATTCCTTTAGTCCATCTCTAGTTTTCTTGTTGAGTGAAAATTTAGAAATATAATAATTAGAGACCTCCATTTATGTCTCTTCTTTATCACATGTAGGGATATAAATCTCTACAAACCTCATGCATTGACCATTATTCATTTATATCCTTCCAATTTTACTTTAGGACCTATTAACACCTAGATATTTAAGCTTATTTAGGTCATTTACTTTTTATGTCTCATATCAAAAGATTAAGACACTTTTCATGATATGAGTTTGTCCTAAGGTTTTATCTTTACCCATATATCAAATACATATTAATATATTATAATAATTATTTATTTATTATTTTTTGACAATATATAAATTATTTCCATTGCATCTCTCTTGTGTAAGGTTTTGTTAGATGCATAGGACGACTGAGAGGGTGGTGAATCAGTTGTACATTAAAACATTCAATCCCTTATTAAATTCCAAACCCTTGTCAGCCCTTAAACCCTTATCATGCATTAGAAAATCGTAAACACATGAAACAACAATGCAAACACATCCAAACACATAATCTAACACTAGATTTACATGGAAAACCCAAGAAAGGAAAAACCACGATGAGGATTAGCTCACATATATATGAATAACAACACTGAATATAATTAGGCTCACTGCCTAGAAAAAGAAAGGATCACTACCAGGTGGCTCACTACCAAGAAGAAAGAAGAATAGGAGAAATTGTTTAAAAAATATTCACTATCTCATAGCAATAGGAAAATCCACCACTATAACTCTATGCCATCTGCAACTTTCAATTCACTGCCTCCAACAACTTCAAGCACACTAAAAATGTAGAAACCTTTTTCTTACAGCATTTGAATTCATAGGAATTTAAGCTCACACTTAGATCACTACACTTGATCACATTCACATCATTCACACACTATACAACATCTCCAAAAACTCACCTTTCATTTATACCATCTACAACCTAAACAATCTCAATTAGGTCTACCTTAATGAAACATATGCACCTCAAACATGCATCACCAAATAGGTTGGCACCAAAAAATTCTACAGTGAAAATAATTGAAGCTAGACCACACCAAGGGTTAACTAGGACCCAAATATACATCACCATACTACTCAACACATCCAAAATCCATGAGGTATCTCCACAAATCATGCTAGCATGCCAGGTTGGCCAAACCTAAACTAACACTACAAGCGACTACATAAATACTTCTCTAGATCATGCATACCAAACAAAAACACTCCACAACATCCATACAACATCCCAAAATATTCCAGCATCATTATAATATTTTGTAACACTACCACAACCACCTAAGACAAATAATACTTCCATTCTATGCAACCAAAAACACTAGTATAGACATACAACTTACTAACCAAATTTGCAAAATGCCTCAATACTTGAAACCTTAAGGGAAGGAAGTTATAGACAATATAAGCATGTTCCCAAATCTACAAGACAAGAAACCTCACTGTAGAGAAATGTAGAGCAATCTCATTTCTCCCAAACAACCTTCTACATAGACAGATAAATTGTCAAACATAACTTCCATTGTCGTAAATCTAGAACTTGAAACTCTAGATATAGAACCTCTGAACACCTTTGGTGATCATATACAAACCACACAAGCATATCTTCAACTGTGAAGAAATGTGGAGCATAAAATTGAACACACCTTTGTCACACTACACACTCTTTTATTTAAATTTTCTTAAAATAAATTGGATACCAAGTGAACTTACTGCATAATTGCAACTCTTATCCATCAAGACATAAATGAAAAAACTGATGAAAACACCACACCACCTCCTTATCAAACCACAACATATCCATACTAGCATAAGCACTTAACAACACTAACCATTTCCATACTATTGACATCAATGACCAACTATTGACATCAATCACAACACCAACAACATACTTGCAATAATATCCCCCTTTGTCATTGATAGCAACACTAGCTCTGAAAAACCATCAACAACAAAAGCAACTCTACATTAAGCAAAATTCCCCCTTACTGGGGTACACTTCATTCTCTCCCTTTACCTATGTTCTTTTGACACCATTCACTTTGCAATCTCTCCCCCTATCTTAGGAGTTATTCAACCATTTCTCTCCCCTTTGACATCAATGGCAAAGGGAAACACCTACATAGATTTTTTTTTTTGCTTTCCTTCTTTGAAATCTGCATACATCACCTTGACACCACTTGCAAACTTCTCTTTTAGGAAATACCAGCAAGCAACTACTCTCTTCTCACTACTCTTCTTCACATACTACACATTTTGCACTACTCATTCTTCACATACTGCATATTTTGCACTAATCACTCTTCACTGCTCCTATTTTTCAATTCTCTCCCCCTTATGGGCACAAGATATGCTCCACTTGATTGCATCAAACACTAGAACTACTACCTAATCCCCTTGAGAGGTAGCCTTCAACATCAGTCCATAACCAAGAATGTATCTTGAATGCTCACCTAGACAAATGCACCAACTTATGCATCTAGTTGAAAGAAGAAGGGGACATAACCCTTAGCTTATGTTGGAGATACTCAAAAGTATCTTTAGAAAGATCCTTTGTAAAGATGTATGCAACTTGATCCCTATAGGAATATACTCTAGCTTTTCCTCATTCTTTGCAACTTTATCTCTTAAAAAGTGAGCTCGGATAGAGATATGTTTTATTCTTGAATGCATTACTAGGTTCTTTGAAATATTGATAGAACTTTTACTATCACACAAGATAGAAATATGTTTATCATATGATACTTTGATATCCTTCAAAGTTTGCTTAATCCACAACACCTGTGCATAGCATGATGCTACTATAATGTACTTTTCCTATGCAGTGGATAATCATACTAAATCCTTCTTCTTACTCAACCATGAAACCAATCTGCTTCCAAGAAAGAAAGAACATCCACTTGTACTTATTTTTTCATCTATATAACTTTCCCAATCTACATCTATATATACACTCAAGGAGAAATTAGTATCTTTGGTATATCATAAAACAAAATATATAGTGCCCTTCAAGTATCTAAATATCCTCTTTAGTGTTGCAACATGTGACTCCCTAGGATCTTAAAATCTTTCCACAATACATACTGAATGCCTAACATCCGATCTAGTAGAAGTTAGATATAGAAATCCTACAATCATTGATCTATACTTGCTTTGATTAGCATTAAGAGATTCATCATTTTTTCTCAACTTACAACCAATAACCATAGGATTAAACACTAGTTTTGAATCATCCATTCCAAACTTCTTCAAAATTTCCTTGACATATTTTAACTATGAAATGAACATACGTTTTTTTGATTGGCTGATTTGTAATCCAAGGAAGAAATCCATCTCCCCACACATTGAAATCTAAAATTATTTCTAAATTTCCTCTGAAAAATTCTTGCACACACCCTCATTTCCTCCAAAGATAATATCATCCACATACACTACCACAATTATGATTTTTTCTCCCTCAACCTTGAAGTACAGGTTACTATCTAAAATACCCTTTTTGAATCCTTGTTGCAACAAGCATCTATCCAATCTTGCATACCAACCTCTACTCTTGTTTGAGTCCATACAATGACTTCTTCAACCTGTAGACCATATCAACATCATCTGATAACTGAAATCCTTATGGTTGTTCAATGTAAACCTCTTCTTCTAACTCACTATTCAAGAATATAGACTTCACATTCATCTAATAAACCTTGAAGTATTTATGTGATGCAAAATCCAAAAACATTCAAATCGCTTCCATCCTTGCCACTAGAGGAAAATTCTCTTCAAAATGTATTCCTTCCACTTTTGAGTTGCCTTTACACACAATTCTAGCCTTATTTCTAACAACTTTTCTATCCTCATTCAACTTGTTCCTGAAAAGCCATTTAGTTCCTATCGCATTCTTATTTTTTGGTCTTGGGACCAATTCCCAATTTTGATTCTTCTCAATTTTTTCCAACTCTTCTTTCATAGCCTTGATCCAATTCTCATATTTGCATGCCTCATTTACTGTTTTAGGTTCCACCTCTAAAATTAGATAAAGTTTTACTTGTTCCTCTATCATAGTAGTCTTTTTCCTTGTCAACATACCTTTGCTCTTATCTCTAATGATCTAATCTTCAAAATTATTCTTCTACACAAACTTAGGATTCTTAGGGATATTTTTTGGAGCTTCTTTCTCTTCATCTTTCATCTATTTTTCCTTCTCTTCATCCTTTTCTTCTTCACTGCAAGGGAATTCATCAAATTCATATCCTTCTATTAGTACTAAATTGTTGGGATAGGATGCCATTTAATTGCAATCCTAAACATTATTTCATGTATCTCCTAAGTCCTTGGAAAGTGTTCCCCAACACTAGGATTATAAAGAGATTAAATTCGAATGAAATGAACATGTAAATTGACATTTTTAATTAATTATAAATGATAGGAACATGTGGGGACACCCATGAAGAGCTCCTACAAAATTGGAGCACATGGGGCACCCACATGGAAGGTGGAACTCACCTTGAGTTAAGTTAACTATTTGGAGTAAAAGATAACACTTCAGTAATGCATGTAAAAATCCTAGAAGTTAGGGATTGATGTTTACATGCATGGAGTTCAGTTTAGTTCAGTATCAGTTCAGTTCAATTCAGTTCAGTTTAGTTATGGTTTAGTTATCTTCAGTTGCATGTAGTTATTTTCAGTTGAATGCTAGTTGACTTCAGTTGACTTGGAATGCATGACTAATGACTTGATTTGCATGACAAATAATAGGTGATACATTTAGCTTAGTGGGGATGATCAATCATGCATGGTATTTTCATGAATGATGGAGAGATATGTTTTAGTTAACAGAGATTGACTTGGACCCACCTTGGGTGCCCAAGTTGGCATCTTGGAGTTAACACTTTTGCATGATAAGATATTTTATAAGGCTGAGTTAAGTGGGCCCATTCTTGGGTGCCAACTTTGAGGATAAGCTTAGAAGATATCTTCGGAATCAAATTTGAGTTATGACTTCAGTTTGGGATGCCCAAATGGATGAAGGACTTTTTTTGACATTGTTCTTCATGGTAGAACTCTACTTGCAAATAATAGGCATGGGTTTTGTGAGATAAGCATTATTCTTTGTAATTGTAAACTCTTTGGAGTTTACAAGGCTCATTATTTTCTATTTATTGTAGCAAGTTGAAGAGAGTATATTAGTTTTTATTGTAGGTTGTGAAGAAGAATTGTTGAAGGAAAAAGAAGCATCTCAAGAAAGGATTGGAATTATTGTAATCTTATTCTGAGATTAAGTAATGCATTGATTCTTGGTGGAGTTTTTTCCTGAAAGGGTTTCTCCATGGTATATGCTATGTAACTTCTTTCTTCTGGTCTTATTCTTCTACAATATTCTGTCTATTTCTACAAATGGTAAAATGAATTAAACAAATAATTATCCACAAAGAATTTGTAACAAAGAACACTTATTTAGATCTATAGCTACAATAGTTTTACAAAGTATTAAGCTACATAATTACCTCCATTTTCAACATTTTGTATCAGATCTAATGGTTGGGTAGAGTTTGGGACGCCTTTCTCTTAAAACTTTGAAGGTTTTTTGGTTGTAGTGGGAGCTTTTACTATTGTGTTATTGTTGATTTTAGAAAATAAGTTTGTTACAATGAGTTTTAATTCTCATTTAGATATTGAAAGATTCAATGGATCTAATTATGATATGTGGGAACTAAAAATAGAGGATCTCCTTCAAGAGAGAGATCAGTGGTTAGTTGTTGGTAATGAGACAAAGTCACCTACAACGATGTTAGATGAGGATTGGGTTGAGCTTGATAAGAAGGAAAGAGGGGCCATAAGATTATATCTTGCTGATGTTGTTCTCTTGAATGTTTCAGAAGAAATTACTACATATAAATTGTGAAAGAGAATAGGTGATATCTATCAAACCAAAAGTATTACCAATAAGTTGTATTTGAAAAGATAGTTGTATTCTTTAAAGATGAAAGATGGTGATTCTATTGAAAATCATTTGAATACTTTTAATTTGATTCAAAGTTAGTTAGCATCTATAGATGTAAAGCTAGAAGATGAAGATAAATGCATATTGTTACTTTGTTCTTTACCAGAATCTTGAGAAAATCTAATTGTTGCTATCAATGGTAGTGGTGCAGATCCAAAGATGGACAATATAATTCCTACTCTCCTATCAGAGGAGATGAGGAGGAAGTCTAAAACAGAAATCCAAGATGCCTTGTTTGTAAAAGGTAGGCCTGAGAAAAAGGAACCTAAGGGAGACAAGGAAGAGAAGGGTAAGTCAGAAGGACAGAGTAAGGTAAAGTGTTGGAACTGTGGTAAATCGGGACATGTGAAGAAGGATTGTAAGAACAAGAAAAAGAGTTTTGATTCTTCTACAGAGGAATCCTTGGATGATGGTAATCATGCTTTGATCATTTCATGTAAAAATGTTAGTGATGACTCTTTGCTTGATGTTAAAAAGTGATCTTCATGATGAGGATGGTAGTCATAATGCCATGTGTAGCTCATACCATGATTCAATGGGAGTTATTGGCAGTGATGTGGATGCATCATTGGTAAGGTTATCTTCATGTGATTGGGGATATGTTTTTTTCTTGGTTTAGAGTGGTTTCTATTATGTCATGGTTTACTCTTGATATGCATTTAGAGTTTGGCATGGTACTTGTTCTCTTGAGACTAGGATGTATATATGTTATGGTGCATGTGATTTCCTGGTAGGAGATGGTTAGATCATGTTGTCATGTTTATGTTCTTGATTCATGATTGGAGCTTTGACATTGATCTTGTGTAGTTATCTTAAGTATTGGGTACATTAATCATTTTCTTGATTACTTCATGATAATGTTATGTTGCATTTGGAGTTTGGCATGGATTGGTTGGTTACAGGTCCTCGTGGACACTTAGAGAAATAGGTGAGGCTTGAGTTCTCTTATGGTAAGAGATATATGTTGGAATGGTTACTTGTAAGAAAATATTTTTCAATAGTAAATATTGAGAAGCCTACACCTTGGTTGGACATGAGCTCAACACATTTGATGGTTTCACATGCCTCCAAAGAGGTAGTTTGGATACAAAGACTTGGGAAAGGTATTGGTTTTAATTGCAAGTAAGTTAAACTTGAATGTGATAGTTAGAGTGCTATGTGCTTAGCCAAAAATCATATGTATCATGCTCTTACTAAGCATGTTGATGTTAATTATCACTTTGTGCGAGAAATGGTTGAGAGTGGGAAGGTATTAATTGAGAAAGTTGACACTTTAATTAATGTTGCAGATTATCTTATGAAACCAGTTCCTACAAATATGTTCTCTTGGTTTTAATCATTTGCTTGGAGCTTCATGATTATGCAGGTTACATTTGAAGTTGGCATGGATTGATTAGTTGGTGCAGGAAAGCCATTGGCCTTGAGTCCTGTAGTTTATTTATAATAATGATTCCTTGTTTAGGATTCCATTTAATTGCAATCCTAAACATTATTTCATATATCTCCTAAGTCCTTTGAAAGTGTTCCCCAACACTAGGATTATAAAGAGATTAAATTTGAATGAAATGAACATTTAAATTGACATTTGTAATTAATTCTAAATGATAGGAACATGTGGGGACACCCATGAAGAGATCCTACAAAATAGGAGCACGTGGGGCACCCACATGGAAGGTGGAACTCACCTTGAGTTAAGTTAACTGTTTGGAGTAAAAGATAACACTTCAGTAATGCATGTAAAGATCCTATAAGTTAGGGATTGATTTTTACAAGCATGGAGTTTAGTTTAGTTCAGATCAATTCAGTTCAGTTCAGTTATGTTTAGTTATCTTTAGTTGCATGTAGTTAGTTTCAGTTGAATGCTAGTTAACTTTAGTTGACTTGGAATGCATGACTAATGACTTGAGTTACATGATAGATAATAGGTGATACATTCAATTAAGTGGGAATGATCAATCATGCATGGTATTTGCATGAATGGTGGAGAGATATGATTCAGTTAACAAAGATTGACTTGGACCCACCTTGGGTGCCCAAGTTTGCATCTTGGAGTTAACAATTTTGCATGATAAGATATTTTATAAGGTTGAGTTAAGTGGGCCCATTATTGGGAACCAACTTTAAGGATAAGATTAGAATATATCTTCAGAATCAATGTTGAGTTATGACTTCAGTTTGGGACGCCCAAATGCATGAAGGACTTGTTTTGACATTGTTCTTCATGGTAGAACTCTACTTGCAAATAATAGGCATGGGTTTTGTGAGATAAGCATTGTGCTTTGTAATTGTAAACTCTTTGGAGTTTACAAGGCTCATTATTGTCTATTTATTGCAGCAAGTTGAAGAGAGTTTATTAGTTTTTATTGCAGGTTGTGAAGAAGAATTGTTGAAGGAAAAGAAGCATCTCAAGCAAGATTGGATTATTGTAATCTTATTCTGAGATTAAATAATACATTGATTCTAGGTGGATTTTTTCCCGAAAGGGTTTGTCCATGGTATATGTTGTGTAACTTCTTTCTTCTGGTCTTATTCTTCTACAATATTCTGTCTATTTCTACAAATGGTAAAATGAATTAAACAGATAATTATCCACAAAGAAATTGTAACAAAGAACACTTATTTAGATCTACAACTACAATAGTTTTACAAAGTATTAAGCTACATAATTACCTCCATTTTCAACATAAACTCTGAGTGGTTCTTCATCCACCTTAACACTTGCACTCTCAAAAAATTTCTTTATTATTTTATTGCAGCATTGGTAGGATTTACTTCTTGTAGAGTATCCAATGAAGATTCCTTAATCAGATCTTGCATCAAACTTTCCCAAGTTTTCTTCATCTCTTATGATATAGAATTTCTTCAAAACACTCTAAAGTATTTCATAGTAGGATGTTTACCATACCATAATTCATAGGGGCTCTTTGAAATTTCCACTCTCACTTGACCTTTGTTAAGAATATGGACTGTAATATGATTTTTTTCTCTCCAATAGACATCTAGTAGATTTTATTCCTTTGTCATTGTCCTAGCTACTTCTTGAAATATTATATTCTTCCTCTCCACAACTCCATTTTGTTGAGGGGTTCTAGGGGTTGAAAAATGCCTCTTTATTCCATGATCTTCACAAAAAATGTGGAGGTGAACTCACCACCTCTGTTAGACCTTAAGCACTTGTTTTTCACATCAATTTCATTCTCAACCATAGATTTAAATACTTTGAAATTATCTAGAGCTTCTGATTTTTCCTTAATAAATGTCACCCAAGTCATTATAGAATAATCATCAATCATTAGCATGAAATACCTGTCACCATGTGAGCTTCTTATTTTGGTAGGTCCACATAGGTCTATATGCACCAAATCCAAAGGTCCCGTGGTAGAATATTCTTTAGTCTTGAACCTCTTCTTTGATTTCTTTCCAAACTGACATTCCTTGCACATTGCATTGATAAGCTTTGTAATCTTTAGAAGATCTCTCAAAACATCAATAGAACTAATCTTCACTAGGCTATCAAATTTGATGTGACCCATTCTTCTATGTCATAGCCAACTTTCATTGATTTGAGACATAAAGCATTTAGCACCACTACTTTTGAGATGATAAACATTACCTTTTGTCCTTGTCCTTTCAGCAACCAAAGTACTGGATCTTCATTTTTTGATTTCTCGACCATCATCTTGAAACACAAGATTATATCCTCTACTACACATCTTCCCTACACTAAGAAGATTATGTCAGATACCCTTGACATAAAGAGCATCATCTATTTTATGCTTTCCATAAAAACTAATTGACCTTCTCCACAAATCTTAGCAGACATATCATCACCAAACTTACCAAGACCACCGTCATACCTTTGAAGTTTCACAAACTTAATCTTATCACTTGTCATATGATTTAAGCATCCACTATCAATTATCCAGTAATTTCTCTCTTCTCTTGTATGAAAAGCAGTCACCATAGTTCCTTCAATGTTGTGACCTACTATCAGAGCACTTTCCTTCACAAATATTTTAGAATTAGTGGAATTAGTTCCAACATTTAAACCCATGAACAAGCATTCATTACTGGCATCATCAAGATAGTTTGATTCCTCATCATCAAATACACCATTGCCTCTTTCAACATAATAACTCTTCTTAACAAATTTTCCTTTATGATCCTTAGGTTTTCCATTTCAAACTTTGATTGGACATTTAGAAGCATAATGACCTATCTTTCCACAATTGAAAAGTTTAAAGGGTAACTTACCTTTGTATTTTCTAGTGCCTTTTTTCAATCTCCTTACAAAATTTTCTTCCAACTCATCAAGATCATTTGGATCCGATTCGTCGTCCTTCTCTACTTTGCAGACTTTAACAATAGTTTCTTTCTTTTTAGTATCTTCACCAAACTCTCTCAATTCATAAGAAATTAAAGCACCAAACATATGATCTCTAGAATAATTATCCAAATTATGAGCTTCCTCAATAGCAAAAAAATTAGAACTATAATTTTTAGGAAGAGTTCTTAGTACCTTTTTCACAAATTCACTTTCTTCCATCTTACTACCAAGACTATTGATGGCATTGACAACTTCATCCATTCTGAGCATGTAGACTATAATATCTTCATCTTCAGACATCCTTAGGGTTTTAAATTTTTCTTTGTAATTCTGCATCTTTGCTTGCTTGAATTTATTATCTCCTTCATAAATTCTCTCCAACTTTGTTTAGATATCTTTTGTATATTTCAAAATTATCACCTTTCCAAGTTTAGAATCAAAGAGACCACTTATAATATCATGCCTTGCTTTACCATTGCTCTCATATTTCTTAATTTAATCATCACTTGTCAGACCAACAACAGGCATAGTGTATCCCTTTTTAACTGTCTACCAGAAACCAAATCGAAGAGAGACCAAGAAGGACCTCATCCTAGCTTTCCAATAAGTCTAATTCATTCCATCGAAAATAGGAGCTTTGATACCCTTCAGGTGCACCATCTGAATCTACCTCAAGCGGTTAAGAATTCTCTAAGGAACCACAACTCTGATACCAATTGTTAGATGGACAAGACAACTTAGAGGGGGATGAATCAGTTGTACATTAAAACATTTAATCCCCTATTAACTTTCAAACCCTTGTTAGCCCTTAAACCCTTATCATGCATTAGAAGAACATAAACACATGAAACATCAATGCAAACACATCCAAACACATAAGAACACTAGATTTATGTGGAAAACGTAAGAAGAGAAAAACCACAATGAGGATTAGCTCACATATATATGAATAACAAAACTGAATAAAATTAGGCTCACTATTGGGTGGCTCACTACCAAGAAGAAAGAAGAATAGGATAAATTGTTATAGAGATGTTCACTATCTCAGAGCAACAAGAAAATCGACCACTGCAACTTTATGCCATTTGCAAGGTCTTCAGCTCACTGCCTCCAACAACTTCAAGCACACTAAAAATGTAGAGACCTTCTGCTCATTGCATTCAGAGTCATAGGAATTTAAGCTCACACTTAGATCACTAAACTTGATCACATTTAGATCATTCACACACTACACAACATCTCCAACAACTCACCTTTCATTTATACCATCTGCAACCTAAACAATCTTAATTAGGTCGGCCTTAATGAAACATATGCACCTCAAACGTGCATCACCAAATAGGTCAACACCAAAAAATTCCATGGTGGAAATAAGTGAAGGAAGACCACACCAATGGTTAAATAGAACCCAAATCTACATCACCACGCTACTCAACACATCCACAATCCACAAGGTACCTCTGCAAATAGTGCTAGCACACCAGGTCATCCAAACCTAAACTAACACTACAAGTGACCACATACATACTTATCTAGGTCATGTAGACCACATAGCAACACTTCACAACATTCATAAAACATCCCAAAATATTCCAACATCATCAAAATATTTTGCAACACTGCCACAACCACCTAATACAAAGAATACTTTCATTTTGTGCAACTAGAAAAATTGGCACAAACATACAACTTACTAACCAACCTTTCGGGACACCGAGCAGCACCTCAAACCTCAAGGGAAGGAAGTTACAAAAAATATAAGCACATTCCCAAATCTGCAAGACAAGAAACCTCACTATGGATAAATGTGGAGCAATATTATTTCTCCCAGACAACCGTCTACACAGACAAGAAAACTGTCAAACACAACTTCCACTGTCGTATGATCCAAAACCTAAAACTATGGATATAGAACCTCTGAACACCTATGATCATCACATCTAAATTACACAAGCATATCTTCAACCATGAAGAAATTTAGAGCATAACACTGAACACACCTTTTCCATACTACACACTCTTTTATTCAAATTTTCTCAAAAGCACTTGGAGACCAAGTGAACTCACTGCAACTGCAACTCTTATCCATCAATACATCAATGAAAACACTAATGAAAACACCACAACACCTTCTTATCAAACCACAACACATCCATGCTGGCACAAGCACTTGACAACACCAACCATCTCCATATTGTTGACATCAATGACCAACTGTTGACATTAATGACAACACCAATAGCATACTTGCAATAGGTTTTTTATCTTGTTGGTTAGATTACTAAATGTATGAGATATTCCATTTCTCTAACATGGTATTAGAGCTTTAAATCAATAAACCCCTTCTCATTTTTTTGAGGTTTTTTAATATTAAAAATTTCAAGGAGGCTCTCAAAGAAAAATGGGCCTTAAGGTTGTATTCAATGGCCCTAAAATCTATAAATCTATATAAGGCCTTAAATAGATTTATAGATTTTACTTGGCCACCACCATACCATACCAAAAAATAGACTATGGGTTAACTCGGCCACCACCATACCAGTTCTTATACTTATACATATCCATACAACAAACCTTGCCATTTTTATGTAGGGAATATTATTATACATCTCCATATCATTCTATGTCTACCCTTGCATCACCCTATTCTACCATTTTCATCCACTTTTGGTATAATTTTTCTTGTTTATCTTTTAATGGGGGATATCATTGGGATACCTACCCCCTTCCATATTCTTTCTGTGATAGGGATGGTAGGTCCCTTGGGTCCCATGCCATATTTTATGGTTGTGGAATGGGATACTACCTCCTATCCATAACCTCAACCATGGTAGGGGTGGTGGCCCATTGGCTCCCACCCCTTAAATAGGGGTGGAAAGGGAGTTTGAAACCCCTTGCTATTTTTTTTAATATTTTATTAAATTAAAAACATTGTAAACCAACTCAAGGCCATCCATACATACCAATATTGAAAATTATTTTTGGTGATTATACTATTCTAGTGGCTTCTCCAATTTTATCTACCAACAACTATATTTAGAAGAGGTCTTATTTGACTAGTGAAAACTAAATTTAGTAGACC
The DNA here is from genome assembly GCA_007258455.2 of Sequoia sempervirens. Lineage (NCBI taxonomy): Eukaryota > Viridiplantae > Streptophyta > Pinopsida > Cupressales > Cupressaceae > Sequoia > Sequoia sempervirens. Next base: position 89,919 of record VDFB02255674.1, read on the forward strand.
TTCAAATTTTATGTCAATATACCAAATTTGGTGGTGACATCATGATCAAACTAGTAGACGCCTTTGATTTTTATGACCCCTTCATAGTTGGAAGTTTCAATTTTTTTCTCAAAATTGAAAGACTTTATTTTTAATCATACAAGCTTCCTTTTTAGAGAATTTGTTTAAAATGGGAGGGAATTTCATGCTCTTCATGAAGTTATGGAAATTTATAGTTTGAACTTCTATTTTTTCACTGTTTTAGTTTTTCAATGATCTTGCTATATAGTTCTTACTGTGGGAACTTTGAAGGGCTTAATTTTTACATGTGGGCACCTTTGTTATCTAATTTTTAAAAAAGTGTATTTTTTTTAGACACTTTGTAATGATTTCTTATTTTTTCTCTCATCCTCTAGAAAAGTTATAGTTTTTAGCTTTTGGCTATTTTAAGACATTGCAAGTATCTATTGAATGTAATTTTTGGTTTATGAAATGAAGAAAAAGTGGATCTCCCTAGGATTTGACTCTAGGTTTTAGGCACATTTCCTTATTTCATTTAGAAGGCATTTGTGGTAGCGGGGGTTTGATGAATTTGGACAAGATCTAGGACTGACTTACAACCTAAAAGGTGAGACAACCTACCCTTGACCAAATATGGATGGATCTTGGAATGAAATGCAGTGAAATGACTAGGCTAATGATATAAATAACTATTAAGATGCAAAAACAATAGATCTGGAATTTCATAGACAAATTCAGACTTCAGAAACAAACCAAGCAGAGTATTATGAACCTGTAATATGAATTTAAAGCTGATTTTTGAGGACCAAGTTGCCTTGGGTGACTATGTCCCAATAGATGAATTTTGGATCTAACTTCACAGTCCTCTAATGTCTGATCTGAACCTTCTTTTCCTAGTTGTCACACTATCAGATCTTTGTTGGGTGCAGAGATAGCTGAGTTTCCATATGTTTTCAAGGTGTAGGGTTTGAATACAATAATGAATAAATGAGCTTCAATATTCCTCTAAAATTCTTTAGATTTGAAACCTACACATTCAAATAGAGGAAGATTTGTGCCATATAGGGGCTTTCCTTAGTCAAACCCTACATTGGTGTTTCCCTCTCCACAATGGAAAGGTCAATGAAAGTGAGCTTATCCTTTTGAGGGATAGAGGCTAAATGATAAGTTACAACTCACCACCCAAAAATGTCTTCCTTGAAGGATTGAGTCATACAATATATCCTCAAGGCTTGATTTTCTTGAAGACCTACAAGGGTTAGATTTGAAAAACAATATGATAGCATAAACATGAAAAAACTCACATACACTTTGGAGTGATGCTTTAATCTTAATTTTTTGTAATAAATATGCTCTTGATAGCTCTTGATTGCTCTTGACTTGCTTGGTAGTGCTCTTGATAATGCATAATCATAAATTCTCCATTTATTTTTCAAATGGTGAATGACTAGGTATTTATACACAATTACTCTAATTTCTCAAAAATTAAATTTTAATAGTTGATATTGGACATTTGAAATTCAAATAATAAAATGTTGACGTTGACAAATTCAATTTTGGAGGCAAAATAGGGGGACCAAGTCACCTAGGGTGACTATGTCCCAACCCTATTTTATGGGATGTAAGGTGTCAAGGGTAAAAATATTAAATGAATGCTTTGGTATTCTACATGAAATTTGTCGGTAAATGTTAAAATGGGCCAAAAAATGCATAATTAGGAGATTCAGTGTACAATTAGGTCCATACACTTAAGGGGAGAAAAACATAGTGTAAAATTGTCAAGGGTGACAATTTGTGATGCTACATTTAGCCCCCACTTTAGTGAGAGTATGAACTTACACTAAGACTCACACTAAAGTAGAAAATATGTCAAGAGGGGTTTGACTGTCCCAATGTTGAAGAGATAGGATGAAAATTGAATCTAGGGGGAGTGCACATGCCCCCAGGATTCAAGATCCCATGGTAAACCAACATAAGCACAAATGAACACACATGTATGTAATTCAACAAGACAATGTAAAACATACATGACGAAAACATGAAGTATACACAATGAAACCACATGGCACAACATAACATAAAGATGATGACAAAATAAACAAACACGATGAAAACATAATGCAAACACTAATAATGCATACAAAATACACTCAACAAAACATAGGGTTAGTACTAAAGGGATTTGAGTCGATAAGGAAAAGAGACCTCATTCTTAAATTTATCACAAATACAAAAATTCATCCATCGAATAAATGTTAGACAAAAGAATTCTTTCATGAGGACTAGCAAGTTGTGTTATGCCACATCACTCACGAGTTACATGGATCTATTGTCTAGTAAGCTACATTATGATATGTGTCCATGCAATATGATGGGTTCCACAAGACTAGCAAGTTGTGTAATGCTAAGAAACCCATGAAACACATGGCTCTACTATCAAGAAAGTTGTGTTACGATCGGTGGCAATGTTAAAGGGGTACTCAAGTTCATGAACTAGTAAGTTGTGTTATTCTGAATCCATGGACTATCTTGCCAAAATTTTAACATCCAAGGGGACGAACAAGCCTCACCCAAGAAGGTGCATAAACATCCAAGAGGAAAAACTTAAAACTCACCTAATAAGGCACATAAATTTCCAAGAGGACAATGACAAACTCACCTAAGAAGGTACATAAATATCTAAGAGGATGAAAAAAAACTCACCTAAGAAGGTGCATAAATGTCCAAGAGGACAAACAACAAACTAACCTAAGAAGGTGCATAAACATCCAGGAGGATGAAAAAAATAAAGCCAAACCTCAAGGGGTATTATAAAAAACACCACCACAAAAATTATTTTACAAAAATGACAAAGGAGCATTACTCAATACATGAAGAGTCACACCTTAGGAAATATCACACATGATATCACCACTAAGAAAGGACAAGTCGTGGAATAAAAGATCACACTTTAGGGCATACAAGCCATATTATTACCACCAAAGGGAACATCATATGCCATGAAGAGTCACACTCTTAAGGGATACCAAGCCCAATATCACCACAAAGGAGACACTAACATATATTGAGAAGTCCACACTTCAATTGAAAAGGTCACACTTTCTAGGAGATGTATATTATCATTACTAAAAAGGGACCATTTCTTATGAAAAAAATGAGCGGGGGACTATATTCCCCCCTTAAAATGTTAGTTTACTTGCTACAATAATATTTTAAGGAGATACAAAGGGATCCTTTTTTGTAAGGAATGTACCTAACCCAAGGCTAACTAACCCCTTACCCCCCAAATGTAGGATAAAGATGAGACCAAAATGGGTGATCCTATGTTGCTCCTTGCAAGATGAAATATGATTGCATAGAACTTAATTTGTATCCCCACACATGGTAATGAGCATCATGTGAGGCTACAAATACCACATGGAAAGGAGAAAAGTGCACATACATTAGTCTATCATTCGATCAATTCTATCATTATAAGGATCAAATTCCTCCAATTTATTTTTCAAAGCACAACATTCATCAATAATGTGTCTAAATGTTCTAAGATACACATAGTAGGATGTGTTTTTATGCCTTTTTTTAGTATCTCTTCATTTATAAATAGGTGGTAGTGTAATGAATCCTAATTTTAAAAGTGTAGCTAAGGTACGCTCAATCTCGGATAAAGGATGTGGAGTGGGTAACACACCCTTCTTAATAGGACCATGAACCTTGTGTGGTTTAGTTTATAGAGCAAATGTTTAATGTAAGGGTGGAGAAACTTAGTGACCTATTCCTTTGGTATCTTTGGATGGTGTTTGTTCCAAAAGAGAATGGATTTCATGTTCATTATTTATGTCACATCCTTATTTTGTCAATATCCTAAAGCCTTGGCCATAGAATTGTTACAAACTAACAGGTGTGTTTGTAACTTTTTTCTCATATGATGGAGGATTATTGGGTGGCATTTTTTTCTTGTGATTGTTACCAATAGGTACTTCCATACGCATTGGTTGAGGTATGAATTGTAAATCGCTTTCCCTATGTGAGGTGGGGAACATTTAAAGTGGTGGTATGGTGGGTGGTGTTGATTGTTGATATGGATGATTAGGCCATTTTGTTGAAGGGTAAAGGACCACATTGTTCTCAAGGTTAGGCACATTATTGTTTATGAATTCATTCATGATTTCCTCCTCTTGCCTCAAGATATCTTTGTTAAGAAGATACACATTAGGAGATGAAGGAACACGAGTTTCATTATCTCAATTAGGGCCATTGCCAAACACACAACATGAGACATCCACCAAGTATTTCAAGGAAGTCAACAATTTACCAAAAAATTAGCCATTAAAAACAATATTATGTTTGCAATGAGGTTCACACTGTTATTCAACAGTGACTGAAAAACTAAAATTAGATTTGGATAGATGATCTTGAGAGGATTTTATCACATAAATCTGAATGCACATAGCTTGTACTAGGCCACCTAGGGCAACTATCTTTTTATAAAATTCAAAATTTTACTATGTTCAATATATTTGAAGTTCTTGTTTCTAAGTGTATATAGATCTAAGAGTGAATATTTTTCTAGAATTTACCCAATTTATGATTATGTAATTCAAATGAAAGTGTGCAATAATTTGCAAAATTTTCAAGCAATAAAAGATACTTGTAAATGTAACTTCTGGATCTATGATGCAAAAATTGATTGATTATAAGATGCCAAAATTTGAAAATGATGATGTTGATGCCTTTTTAAACAAAATAATGCAAATTTTCACTTTTTGAGCTATATGCATAATGTTTAAATGAATGCAATGAACATTTTCAGATTTTTTTTCAAATTTAAATGACATAATGTAGATTTGTAGAGGCAACTGGAATATAGATTTGACCTAAGATGACTGAAATTAACCCTATTGCAATCTATAATGTAATATGAAATGATTTTTTTTATTTTTTATGCCTTTTTATGATGTAAAAATGAATGCCTAAATGAACAATGCAAAACAATGTAATGCTAAACCTAGATCTAGGATGATTTTCTTTAGAATTTAGAAGGTTTATAATGCTAACATGTTGGTTTAACCAAAATGAAATGAAGGAAAAAGTGGAGCTCCCTAGGATTTGACTCTAGGGTTCAAGCACCTTTCCTCATTTCATTTAGAAGGTGTTTGTGGTAGTGGGGGTTTGATGAATTTCAACAAGATATAGGATTGACTTACAACCTAAAAGGTGAGTCAACCTACTCTTAACCAAATATGGAATGAATCTTGGAATTAGATGCAGTGAAATGACTAGGATAATGATATAAATAACTATTCTGATGCAAAAACAATAGATCTAGAATGTCACAAACAAATTCAAACTTCGAAAACAAATTGAGCATAACATTGTGCACCTGTAATATGAATGTGAAGCTAATTTATGAGGACCAAGTCACCCTAGGAGACTATGTCCCAATATATGATTTTTGGATCTGATTTCACAATCCTCTAATGTTTGATCTGAGTCGTGTTTTCCTAGGTGTCACACTATCGGATCTTCATTAGGTGCAAAGATAACTAATTTTTTGTATGTTGTCAAGGTGTAGGGTTTGAATGCAAAAATGAATAAATAAGCTTCAATCTTCCTCTAAAATTCTTTAGATTTGAATCTTGCACATTCAAAGAGAGAGTAAGGGTTGTACCATATAAGGGCTTACCTCAGTCAAACCTCGTGTTGGTGTTTTCACCTCCATAATGACAATTTCAATGAAAGAGAGCTTATCCTTTTGAGGGATAGAGGCTAAATGATAAGTGAATGATGAATCAATAATTTACTACAACTCACCACCCAAAAATTCCTTCCTTGAAAGACGGAAGTCCTACAAGACTTCCTCAAGGCTTGATTGTTGTTGGATTGATTTTCTTGAAGACATACAAGGGTTAGCTCTCACAAACATTATGATAACATAAACATGAAAAAACTCAAATACACTTTGATATGATGCTTTAATATTGAATTGTTGCAATAAATCTACTCTTGACTACTCTTGGCAAGCTTGATAGTGCTCTTGATAATTCTTGATCATAAATTCTAAACTTAGTTTTCAAATGGTGAAATCACTAGTTATTTATACTATAGACACGTAAATTATACTGATTGATCTCGTGCACCTGATCTTAATTTACTAACACCAATTCATCTTGAATCACTCCTTTACTAACCATTTAATTGAATAATCTTTATTTGATTAAATTCGTCATATTTCATCTTTTAATTAAATAAATCCACTTTGTTTGATTAAATCATTATCTTTTATTAATTAAATAAATCATTTTGTTTAATTAATCCTAATGTCCCCCTTTTAATTAAATAATTCATTTTATTTAATTAAGTTCTAAGGTCATCTCCTTTAAATCAAATAAACTAACCTTTATTTGATTTAAGTCTAACATCATCCCCTTTTAATTAAATAAATCAAACTTTATTTAATTAAATCTAATATTCATTATTCCTCTCATTTTGATTTATTTAAATCCTAAAATCTAAGTCAAATTGTCAAATAAAACTACTCTCCATCTAAGTTAATCAAATCCTAATTAACTCTAATCCTAATCCATCAAATCCTCTAGATTTTGCAACTTTTGCAAGTAAATCAATTTAATTGATTTATTAATTCTTCCATTTTCATTCAAAAAGGCCATCAAGTTGGAATATTCTTCAAATTTGAATTTTCCCTCCCACATGTCTTATCCTCCAACAAGGCATTAAAGGCCTCTTACATATCCTTTTTCTTGAGCCAAGTGGCATTAACTCTTCTTGCATCTCCCTCCAACATGTCACTTCTCCAAATTCAAATATCCACCTAATAGCATTTATTTGCACATTCATCAAAATGTGCTCCACCTCTCTCCATTCACATGTTGACAACTGGCACAATGCCATTGGCCTATCTTTAATCCCAAATTCATCCTTTTTGTTCATTCCTCCATCCTTCTCTTCTATAAATGGAGAGCTCTCATATTGATTTTGGATCCACAACTTATGCAAAGTCATTATCTTCATGTTTTGAGCAATTTCATCCATTCTCATCCAAGTTTCATAGTTTTCATCAATTTCATAGCTAGGTTATGGAAAATTTTATCAAGGAGCACCATTGATCATCATCAAGCTTGCAAGGAATTGGGAAAGGGCTATTTTCCACATCAAAATAGCACCAATTCCCCATGGAATTGAGAGTTTGAACATTTGAATAAGATTTAGATTGCTTTCATTTGTGTTCTTTACTTTATTTGTGTTCTTCATGTTTCAAATGAATCTTATGGGGAATGATGGTTTTGATTTGCATAATTGACTAATATTGTGTTTGTTGTTTATGTTTGTGTAGGTCTAGATTCACCATTCACATTTTGGCTAGAAGGAGGAAAAAATCTCAAATTTAACATGTCTTTTTGGTCAATTTTGTTGTTTTTCAACAGGTTTGTTCGTTAATCTCGATGTAGCACACCGTGGCTTCTTTCAGTGCATAGGTGGTGACTTTTGGCACATCCAGGCTCTGTTATAGCACATCCACGACATCTTCTAGCGCATCTATTTACTGTTTTAGTGCATCTGTTTATTGTTTTAGCGCATTTGTTCAGTGTTTTAGCACATCTATTTACTGTTTTAGTGCATATGTTTACTATTTTAGCGCATCTGTTCAGTTTTTTAGCACATTTGTTCAGTTTTTAGCGCATCTTTTCATTTGTTTTAGTGCATTTTTGTTGGAAATAGGATGCCATTTAATTGCAAATCCTAAACATTATTAATTATTTCATGTATCTCCCTAGATTCTTGGATATGTGTTCAACAACACTAAGATTAGGATGAGATTAATATTTGATAAAATAATCATGATTATTGACATTTGTAATTAATTCTAAATGTAAGAAGCATGTGAGAGCATCCATAGTGAGTTCCTAAATAATAGGGACACATGGGACACTCACATGGTAAGGTGAAACTCACCTTGTGTTTAGTTAACTATATAGAGTAGCAGTTAACACTTCTGAATGCATGAAAAGATCCTAGGAGTTAGGTTTGATGTTTGCATGCTTGAAGTTCAATTAAGTTCATTCGGATCGTTCAGTTTGGAGTTATCTTAGGTTGCATGCATGTTGAGTTATTTTGAGTTGCATGTAGTTAGCTTCATTAACTTGTAATGCATACTAATAACATTGAGTTGTATGACAGATAACAGGGACTACCTCCAGTTAACAAGGGATGACCATTCTTTGGGAATGGTGTTGAGTAAATGTTTTAGTTAACTATAAAGCACTTGAAGCCAACTTGGGCCCCAAGATGCTTTATTGGATTTACCTCTCATGCATGATAAGATATTTCTAAAGGCTCAATTAAGTAGCTTTACTTAAGGGCACCAACTTTGAGGAAGAGGCTTTGGAATTATCATCGAAGTGAAGGAGAAGTTGTAGCTTCAGTTTGGGACACCCAAATGCATGAAGCACATGTTGTAAGCTTTAGTCTTCACTGAATAACTCAACTTGAAGGAATATGGCGTACCTTTTCAAGGGCTTGAGCTTGTGCATTGTAATTATCACCATTTGGAGATTACAAGGGCATATTGTCTCTATATCTCATTCAAGTTTAATAGAGTTTTCATAATTGTTATTGCAGGTGTGAAGAAGATTGGTAAAGACAGAAGAAGCATTCTCAAGCAAGAATTGGAGCTATTGTAATTCAAAGATTGAATAATAGAATAATTCTTGGTGGAGTTTTTCGAAAGGGTTTTCCGGTACATCTTGTGTAATCTTTCTAATATCTTGTCTGGTTCTTCTATCAACTTCTCTCTACATTCTACAATAGTAAAATGGATTAATCAAGATAATCACACCCACAAAGATATATGTAACAAAGAAAGACTTACTTAGATCAGCAATATTAAAGTTTCTACGTATTAAGCTAAGAAAACACCTCATTTTCAACATTTTTTCTTGTTTTAGTGCATCTATTCATTGTTTTAGCGCACATAGATCAATCTTAAAATATTACATATCTTGGTCATCACGAAGGTCTTTTTTCAAAGCTTTTTTTTTTTTAAATGGGGTAGAATTTCATAAGCTACAAAATGGTGTAAGTGTTTCTCAATTTTTGTATAGTTAAAATTTTCAATTTTACATCTAAATTCAAAACACATCATAGCATGGTCTAAATTTTAGGGTTTAGGGTTTTTATGCTTAATCATTCATCTAACCCTTATATCTTCTTGTTTCTTGATCTCATCTAACATTTTGAGCACTTTTGTAGGTTAGGAAATCAAAAAGGGAAGGGATGAAATGAAGACAAAAGCTTCTTATGGCATCTTCATTCTATTGTATCAAGTGTTTTTAAACACTTTGGGGAGCCATTATAATCCCATTCCTAAGGACTTTGTCATCTTCAGGTTTTTTAGGACTCAAAATAATTTTTGTTTGGGCTTAAAAGGAACAAAGGGATTAAAAATAACTTTAGGAGCTTACTAGAGTTGGTTTTGGAATTTTAAAATTGAACAAGTAAACTTCAGACTTCATCTTGGTGCTTAAAAAGAATCCATTCTTGCTTTTAAGGTTAAAATGAACATGTGTATTTTTTGTTTTGTAATTTCTTGTACAAAGTAATATCATTTAAAAGGCGTATGTACTTCTCTCACGCTTCACAATGATCTTGAGAATCAAAATTCTTTTGGTGATATTAAGTTGTATAAAAGATTGCCTCCACACTTCAATTGGGCTTTTAAAATTGAACAAAATCTTGCTAGTGTGAGTCAAGTATATCGCATGTGTTCTCTCTTTGTTCACGTAAACAAGGATTGATCGAACTAAAAATGTGTTTGCTTTATTTTGTTTACCCTTAGAGGGTTTTTCCTAACAGACACATCCGAAAGGAAAACTTGAAGGCGACTCCAACCAGTTTTTTACTCGGGCCAATATATAAAAGGATAAGACTAAACTGTCAAGTCCAATGGTATGTAGACCTTAGCCGTACAATGTCTTTTAGAATGGGGTACTACCTTAAAAAGTATAAGATCCCCTAGTAGGATTGATTAAAGCCTTTAGTGGCTTGTTGGACGCTCACAAGGTTCCATGTCCCTGATCACCCTAACTAAGAACCAATTTGTGTAGAAGCAAAAATCCTTACTATTTGTTGGTGCAAGAATGGTCGTTCTAAAGTTTTCCCACATTCTTGCAATTCTTGGTAAAAATGAGAATTATGCCATGGGATTTTCATGGGTACTAAAGCTTGGATGATCCGTAGAAATGAGTGTCGTGGAGGGATCCGGTGGTCAAGCTTTTAATCGTCCACCCGAATAAGCGTGGTTGGATTTATCCAAAGTGAGAATTCAACAAATATTGTCTCACTCATCCCTTGGGGTTGTGC